>JBBPBX010014823.1:35499-50343 GCA_038048925.1 Garcialebias charrua | reverse complement strand
ACTCAATAATGCTTGCTTGTATATTTCTTACAGATAGAGGTGCAGGTGTTGGGCGTGGATGTGAACCACCAGAGATCACCAGAGATGGGTCCCAGGAGAATGGGCAACGCAGGGTGAACAGGCGTGTGGCTGAAAGGCGAGGTACGGAGGACACTGACAGGCTCTGCTCCTGTCATACTTTTCCTATTTTTCACTCACTCCTCAGTTCTGTCTCTCCAGTCCTCAATCTTAATCACTTTCACCTGTTCTCATCAGCCACCTGCCAAGCTGCACTCATTTACTCACTCTCCCTCTGTCATGTAAAAAGCCTTCTCTTTCATTCATTCCTCGTCGGGTCATAGTCTGTTTTTCCCTAATGTCTGGTGGAGCCATGAACCGTCTCCTTGTTGTTTTGTAAGTAGCTGCACCGTCAGCCTTTTGTTTTCATCATTAAAGTGTTAATTATTTTACTCTCTGCGCTTCTGAGTCCTGTCTGCCTAAACTCTGGGTTTTGCTTGCTTCACCGGAACCAATAACTGGCAGGACCAGCTGACCTTTTGTACTTTTGGAACCAGAGTTTGCCCACTGGGCATGTGAGGCTTTAAGCCCCTCCTACTCCCACGATCATGGCATCACATTACCTTTTTTTCAGCATGAAGTAACTAATTACAGACACGGACAGTTTGTTTTACGGTTGAGCTGGGATATTTGACTCTGAAGGGAACTGGACCTGATGATCCGTTCGCTTGTTAACAATCGTGTTGTCATCATGAACGCCGTACGTGATGACGTACATTGTCAGGGCGTGTCTTGTCGAGCAAGAACCACCCCCTTCCTCCCCTGAGCTGCTATACTCCTCCCCTTTGCCTGTTCTCCTTCATCTTGGTGAAAAAGAGAAGGAGGAGCGTTTGTTACTGTATTTGACGAGGAAAAAAACAAAATGGCTCTCGACTGCAACTCGGCTCCTACGTTCATCGAAAAGAGCCGTTCAAAAGATTTGGACCGTTTGCGAATGTCTGTTCAGGAGAACTGCAGCCAATCAAGATGCCACAACTGGCTCGACCACTGACAAACCTGCAGGCAAGGGCGGAGTGGCCATCGGGAAGTTCGGGAGAAATCCCGATGGGCCGCTTCATGAATGGGCCGATAGGCGTACGGGGAAAATGATGACGGTTGAATAAATGTGCTCAAAATCGACTGCAGGCTGCAGCCTCTTAAAGGGAGGGAGAGCGCTGCACAGGGCCGGCAGTTTGGGAGCTACCATTTGATAAAAAACACCCCTGAAAGTTCACCGTTGGTTGAGTCCAACCCAGTGTTAATTTTGTCGACTAATTATTTTCGTCGACTAAATGTTTTCATTGATTTGTCGACTAAAATTAGACTAAAACAATAAAAATTCTGATGACTAAGTAATGACTAAAACTAAATGATGTTTTAGTCACATGACTAAGACTAAAACTAAATTAAAAATAGCTGTCAAAATTAACACTGGATTCAAGTACTGCTTGTAGTTTTACTGTTAAAAGCAAGGTTAGACAAATAATGTTTGAAAAAAGTTTTATTTGTTGTTGTATGTTGCATATTAATATTAATATTATGGTTAAAACATTGTTTTGTTTTAGTAACTACAGAGAATTGATGAAAAGTTTTTACTATGTATAACTTAGTCGACTTAATTGACTGTAGATTTAGTCGACTAAATGTTTTCATTGATTTGTCAACTAAAATTAGACTAAAACAAAAAAAATTCTGATGACTAAGTAATGACTAAAACTAAATGATGTTTTAGTCACATGACTAAGACTAAAACTAAATTAAAAATAGCTGTCAAAATTAACACTGGTCCAACCCAGGAGCGAAGCACGGTTATTTTCCAAAACATCAGGTGATGGAGCAGCGCGGAGTCCAAACTGCTAATTAGCAATAAAAATGGATAGGAAGAGGCCAGGTGGAGCTGAAAAAGTCAGGTTGAAGAAAAGAAAGGCGTTACAGGAGGAAGCTGCCAAATGTGCAAAGCTTACAGACATTTCAAAGAGACAGACAGAAGAAGCAACAGGTAATGATATAAATTAAAAACTAGCATAATAAATTAAGCTAATGTCACAACGTTGTACTATGTCACTAAACATGCATGAAAGTCAAGTGGGACCTAAACGGACATAGCCTAATTAGAAATAAAAGCAGAAATATATAAATTGACCAATAAATAAATAAATAAACGTCAAAGGACAATTTAAATTAAAAGAGAACTTTATCTCATGTTTTAAAAATTAATTGACCATCATGGTTTTTTTTCCAGCTGTTCCAACAAATTATATATTTTAATTCATAATTTTACATTTTACTGTGCTTAAAATACTGGTAGGCCTATATATTTTTTGTTTTTATTTTTACTCTTAGATGACTTGTGTTATGTAATTAAATGTAATTATTTTTTTAAATTTACACACAAGTCCTTATTTATGTAATGAGGCAGAAATGCATGAGGTGAAGTGAAAACAGGAGACAGAAAAATGTTAAAGCAACACATTTAATAGACAAATAAAAATAAACTCATGCAACCAATGCCAAACTTGTCTCTGAGGTGAGCCGCTTGGCCTTGTGGTGCGGACACAACAATCTCACTCTCAACGTGGAGAAGACAAAGGAGATTGTCGTGGACTTCAGGAAGAGGGATGCACAACATGCCCCTCTGACCATCAACAGCACCGCAGTGGAGAGAGTGGACAGCACCAAGTTCCTGGGAGTGCACGTCTCAAAGGACCTGTCCTGGAGCAGGAACACTGCAGCACTGGCCAAGAAGGCTCACCAGCGCCTCTACTTTCTCCGCAAGCTGAAAAGGGCTGGAGCTTCAACCCCCATCATGTGCACCTTCTACAGGGGTGCCATAGAAAGTGTCCTGACCAGCTGCATCACGGTGTGGTTTGGTGCATGTACTGCATCATGCCGCAAGAGCCTCCAGCGCATCGTGAGAGCAGCTGAGAAGATCGTCGGCACCTCCTTGCCCTCACTGCAGGACTTACACAGCAAACGCCTCACTCGGAAAGCCCTCTGCATGGCAGGTGATCCCACACACCCACTACACAGCCGCTTTAGACTGCTGCCATCAGGGAGGAGACTGAGGAGTCTCCAGGCTCGTACCAGCAGACTGAGAGACAGCTCTGTTCATCAGGCAGTCAGAATGCTAAACACTCTGCCTGCTCTGCCTCCCCTCCCATTTGAACTGCCTTAACACAAAAAACTTTCTCACACATTACCACTCAACACAAAGTTTTTAACACTGGACCCTGTGTCATCAAACGGGTTATTCACTAAACTCTCGGTCATGTGCTCATTCAGTTTGCACTACTTCTCATATTTGCACTAATGTTTGTATTACATTACTGCCTATAGTCTTACTACTGTTTACATTCACTGTTTACATTTATTAATACGGTTTACATTTATTACTACTGTTTTACATTTATTACTACTGTTTACATTTACACTACTTTTATATCTACACTACTGCTGATACATATACAGTATTCTCTGACTAGCCTTATCTAAGGATGCCAAATGTGCCTTATGTGCCTTACTGCATATGCCACTTTGCCTCTATACCAACATCAACTACCTCATACATATACTGTGTACATTAACTCATATGCTGCTGTGCCACTCTTTGCAAATGTCAATGCTAGAACCTTCAGTTTATTTTATAGATATACTTTTTATACTTTTTATACTACTATGAAAAAACTCAGGACAGTATTACACTTTTATTATTTCATTTTATGCTTATGTTCATTGGGTGTTTGGTGTTTTAGGGGTGTTTGGTGTTTCAGTGTTGGTGTAAATTTTCATACTTTTATACTATGAAAAAACTCAGGACAGTGTTACACTTTTACTATTTTATGCTTATGTTTATTAAATGTTTTAGTGTTTAGTGTTTAGATGGTTACTGTTGCACCGAGGGACTGAGAGAAACGCAATTTCAATCCTGTGTATGTCCTGTACAATTGCAGTTCTGACAATAAAGTTGACTTTGACTTTGACTTGACTTTGATTTTGCTTGTCTTGACCCTAAAAACTTTTCAGAGATAAGGCTTAAAGGACTCAAGAGCTCAGCACTTCAAGAAATAAGCAAAAATCTGCTTAGATTTGATGAGAGAGCCACAGTGAGTACTTTACACACAGAGCTGTCCAGTCTAGCATCCCAGTGGGATAGGCTCAAAAAGTCCCCTCTGGAAGAGTCCACTGTCAGGATAGGTACTGAGATGGAACAGGGTGGCCAGGAGGGCTCAGTTGAACCAGAGATTGAACTTGAAAGCAGGGCTTGTTCTTCTTGCAGAAACTGTGTTATCTGTGTTTACCTTATATTGACACAGTATAACCTTTTCACAGATGCCTACCCAGTTATAGGGCTGGCATACAAATATTTGTTGACCCTTTCATTGTCTCAGGTTGCATGTGAAAGAAGCTTCTCTACTCTCAAGTTCATCAAGAATAGACTATGAAGCACACTTAACCAGGAGCATTTGGAGGCATTTATGCTGATGTCCACAGAGAAAGAACTTCTTATGTCCATTGACAATGACAAAGTAACACATATGGTGGCAGAAACTAGTGCACTTCTTAGGCGCTTACTGATGCTGTAGATCACATGTCAAACTCGAGGCCCATGGGCCAAATCTGGTCTCATTGACATTTTATCTGGCCTCAAATTTAATATTTTGAATGTAAAATAGTTTTATGGTTTATCTTTTTGTCACTGTATTTAGTGCAAACTTCTCATGACAGCTGGCCAACGTTCAAGCCAACAAAATTACGTTTTGAGTTTTTCAGTAATCTTTGAGTCTGATATGGAAAGAGCAACAAAGAATTGACTTATCTTTTTCTGTTTTTTAATTTAGTTTTTTTCCCCACCTGATTTGCTGAATTGTAACAAAATGTAACAAAAAAATTATAACAAAAAAAAGTTGTTGATTGTATTGCAATTAAAAAAATTATATGCTAATTTTTGCCTAATATTTTTAAAATGTGAAAAAATGGGCCACTCTTGGCCATTAAACTCCCGGGCTGAAAAGTTGTCCCACTCCGCCCCTGCCTGCAGGAATAATTTAATTTTAACGCCACGAAATGACGCGAGTCATGGATTTCCGATCAAATAAAAACCAGATGAATAGAATAAAACAGACTATAAACACAGTTGACAGCAGCCGTCAGTCGGACATGTCAAAAATAAATCCTGAATTGATTTTTGTTTGAATTATTCTGAGTCCGAGACATCTTCATTAAATCTGTTTCTTTTCCACTTCTTTCTGCGGTCGGCACATTGCTTCTTTTTATGTATTCTTTCATATAATATGAGATATGGTTTTATTTTCTTTATCTTAATGTAAAATGAATCAATTTAATAATAAAAAATACATAATTAAAATCAATTGAACGTATGAACAATCAAACGCTACTATTGTCTCTACTCTTCAGCTGCAGCTGTGAACATCTGTGCAAGCCCATTCAGAGCCAGTACAACTTTAACGTCTTGGATCGGACGACATACTGTATTCCTGATTATTTCACCGTGACTGAATGTGAGCAAACAGCTGTGGGTTTATTTTATGTCTTACTTTCCAAAGACTTTATCTGAATTTACTGCAGATTTGATCAGAATTTTTTGTTTTCTTCTGTATTTGCAGCTCATTTTTCCTCTCACTGCTTTTTTACTGTGAAAGTAAGAAAAAAAACAAGCTGCTCAGTCAGTCATCTGACTTTATTTGTTATAAATGTATAATACAAAATGTATAAAATATATTTAACAAATAGATTAATAAATAAATAAACGCAAATAAATAAATACATAAATAAATACATAAATAAATAGAAATTAAATAAATAAATAAAATCAGTTTAAATCAGTTGGTTCCGCAGCAGATCGAGTTGGTCCAGGTGATGCTTGGTCTCCTTCCGGAGTATTTCCCAGCCAGCTTTTTGTTCTCCGCCCTGCAAGTACAGTACTACAGTTAGTACGCGGTCAGTGAGTACTTCAGTCAGTAATGAAGCAGTATTTGTACTTACTGTGCGGTACAGAGTAATATCCTTCAGCTTTCTGAAGTATTCCTTCACTCGGCTGTTCGTTCGCTCTTTGTGGTTTAAGATCTGAAATAAAAAACAGAAATTTTTTTCATTCCTCGACCTTTATTTTTAATCACAAAACCTTTTTCTACCAAAAAGTAGCCGTTAGTTTCCTTCATGAATCTGAAAGTTAGTGTTAGGGTTGGTGACCAGAGTGGGGACGGCAGCAGGAAGTTGTTTAAGATAAAAGTGTTTTCGGTGTTTTAAGCTGATCTGACGGTAAACTCACGCATCTGTCCAGCTCCTCGATCTGCCTGTTGATACTCTCCAGGAAGCTCCGGGTCTTTGCGGAGTCCCAGGCGGTCGAGGACACGTTGCTGTATCGATAGAGATCGAAAATCTGCTTCAGACTGTCCCTGATGAAGAGCAGCTGGGACTCCACCTGCACACAGACAGCAGACATCGTCAGCACATGCTGTAGTGTTTGTAAACAAGTAAACAAAAACAGTCTGAGGGAAAACATCGGTCAGATACATTAACAGATTGATTGATTACCGTCTTCGTCTCCATGCTCTTGTACAGTTTGTAAGGAAAAGGTACACGACACCGTTGGTCCGTGAAGTTACCCCCCTGAAACACAAAGAGACAAAACTTTATTATAATGCACCACAAGTTAACTGGTCTAACTGGTTTAACTGTCTAACTGGTCCACATACTGGGAACTCTGAACCCGCGTCACCATTTTATTAATCAGGAGAAATGAAAACTCATTGTATCTGGTTTTATAATGAAATAAATCCAATCTCAGCTGCCCAGATTATTATTATTATTTTTTTATTTTTTTTTACATTTTTGGGCTCTAGTGGCCTTTATTGTAGAGGAAGAGGGCGAAAGGGGTAGAGAGGGGAGAGACACTGCAGAAAGTAGCTCGTCGGTCTGGGACGTGAACCCGCGACGCCTGCAGAGCGGCCCAGCCTCAGAACATGTGCTGCGCGCTTTATCCCCCACACCAAAGCGGCGGCACACCCCCAGATTATTTTTATTTGGGATCAGACCGTGCAATGCTCAGAGACATGAGCTCTACGACCACACAATTTAAGTTTGGTTCATCTGAAGGCACCACAAGACTTCTGGGACAAAACCAGACCAAAGGTCAGATGTTTACCCAGAATGCACTGCAGCACACACAACATATCAGCAAAAATCCAGAGATCGAGTTGCAGAGCCTGGGCGAAAATCTTTAACAGAAACATAATTTCTACACCCTGAATCCCTATTTCCAACTACTGTACTAGAGATATGTTTTCTGTATTAGAAAACAAAATCCAGGATGTGAGCTGCCTCCTCCTGTCACATGGACACACATAAATACTGTATATTTATTTGTAAACGGTAAAAACAAAATGAGAAACTTCGACTTCCCCTTGGTGAAGATAACATTATTTACAAAAAGTATTTTTTCCTTTTTTATTTTTTCCTTTTTCTTTGTTTTTTCTTTTTCTTTGTTTTCTCCTTTTTTCTCTTTTCTTTCTTTTTCTGTTTTTTCTTTCTTTTCCCCTTTTTCTTTTTCCCTTTTTCTTCTTTTTTCTCTTTTGTCCTTTTTTCTCCTTTTTCTTGTTCTTTCTTTTCTTTCTCTTTTTTCTTTCTTTTTCCTTTTTTCTCTTTTTTCCTTTTTTCTTCTTTTTTCTCTTCCTTTTTCTTTCTTTTTTCTCTTTTTCTCATTTCTTTATTTTTCTGTTTTTTCTTTCTTTTCCCTTTTTTCTCTTTTTTCCTTTTTCCCATGGTCTTGAGCCGGAAAAGGGTAGCGTGCCCTCTCCGGGTCGGGGAGGAGGTCCTGCCCCAAGTGGAGGAGTTTAAGTATCTCGGGATCTTGTTCACGAATGAGGGAAAACTGGAGCGTGAGATCGATAGGCGGATAGGTGCAGCGTCCGCAGTGAAGCGGGCGCTGTACCGGTCTGTCGTGGTGAAGAGAGAGCTGAGTCAAAAGGCAAAGCTCTCAATTTACCGATCGATCTACGTTCCCACCCTCATCTATGGTCATGAGCTTTGGGTTATGACCGAAAGAACAAGATCTCGGATACAAGCGGCTGAAATGAGTTTTCTCCGCAGGGTGGCTGGACTCTCCCTTAGAGATAGGGTGAGAAGCTCAGTCATCCGGGAGGGACTCGGAGTAGAGCCGCTGCTTCTCCACATCGAGAGGAGCCAGTTGAGGTGGCTCGGGCATCTGGTTAGGATGCCTCCTGGACGCCTCCCTGGTGAGGTGTTCCGGGCATGTCCCACCGGGAGGAGACCCAGAGGAAGACCCAGGATACGCTGGAGGGACTATGTTTCTCGGCTGGCCTGGGAACGCCTTGGGATTCCCCCAGAGGAGCTGCTCCAAGTGGCTGGGGAGAGGGAAGTCTGGGCCTCCCTACTTAGGCTGCTACCCCCGCGACCCGACCCCGGATAAGCGGAAGAAAATGGATGGATGGATGGATGGAGTCCTTCATCATATAAGAAACAAGTCCAAACCGCGAGAGTGTGTATGCACAGTTTCAACGAGACAGAGTTCATTCAAACAAGGTAATAAAACATTCTGGTTTTACTCGAGATGTGCTGCATGGCTGGAGCAGGGCAAACCCCTAGCCCCCCGGGGGCTAAATAAATGAATAAATAAATAAATAAATGACCGCCAGGTCAGCTCCTAAACCGCTAGGCAACCGTGACATCTTTTATACTCAAGTGGGTGGAGCATCACCAGGGGTTGCTAGGTGAGGGGCTGGACTCAGGTTTGAGGTGATTGGCTACGGTTTGTGACGTCACAAACCGCAGGAAGTGTGAAACGAAGCGTTTTTAATCACAGACAAATAAATCTACTTAGAGTAAATAAACCACTGGGTGCATTTTTTTGGCACAAGGACTGTTTTTTTATGAAGTAAATACCCAAAGTTGAGTAAAAAAACATTAAAAAGTGAATTTTGCATGTGTGGTCCCCTTTAAGTATTAGGGGCCATTTACACGGCGCATATTTTGAGTGAAACTGCAGCTTTCTCTCTGCGGTTCTTCTGATCATTTACACGACACCAGTGGCCCCCCTCTTTGAATCTGGAGGTTTCTGAATCCACCTTCCAGAGTGGAGGTTTTTCGCAGACCCCCCGTTGATAACATAAACATCTCCTGCTGTGCTTGAACCACATGCGTGCACGCGCGGACGGCATTTCTATCAACAACAATGGCGGTGGACACGCACCGCTTTTTGAACTACGACTGATGGAATATACTTTGATTCTCATGTTTAATTAATCTACACCTGAATGTAACTGCTGTGACCAACATCTGTGTTGGAAGAGACGCAGCTGGATCCAGTTCTAATATCACTGTTTATTGAACAAGGCAGGCAGATTTTTCACACGTCGCGCTGCACTATAACATACTAAATGTGCTAAATAATAACAGTTTAACAATAATAAACAATATTTATGTTAGCGTGGGAGATATATAAAGTTATCTGAGCTAAATGAAGCTGTCTGGACTCAAGTTACGGGATTTAAATGATGCGTAACATGTTGCGTGTTATTAAAGTTGAATATGAAGACACCAGGTTTATTTTGTATTTATTTATTCAACAACACCACAAACTGTATGTCACAAACACTGATAATTAAACTGAACACTATTAAAAACACGTTAACTGAACTGTAATTACATTAATGAACTGGACTCTGTTTTCATCCTGGATACTGGTTCCATCCGAACCAGTCCGCCTAGTAGAAGGACAGCTTCTCGGCCTTGCAGGAAAAAAATAAAAAATAAAAACTCAGTTGGTTGTTGTGTGATCAAAGCAAACACAAGCTAACATTATTAAGAACGTTGATTTACCTGCTGTAAATCAGCTGATTATCACGGACTAAAGTCTGACATAATCATCGTCGACTCGGTTCTGGTACACTCAGCGACTGGTGTGGAACTTGTTAGATGAAGCGGTCCAGCTTGGCGTCAAATCTGTCGACTCTTATCCAAAATTCAGCTTTAACTTGTTAAGTTGTTTTTAGCTGAACTTTTAGCCCAGAGGAAATGAACGTGCCGAGGCAGCACGCATGTGCATTAGGTGAAGGTACAAAATTTGCAGCGCCAACTAATGACCCGGCATGGTAACTACAGCAGATCCAGAAGGGCGGGGAGGGGGGATTCCTGCGGATGCATGTAAACACAGAATTCGTCCGTGTCAACGCGGATCTTTTCCTCTAATTAGCATTCGAAAAAACCTACGTTTCCCCCCACCGTGTACATGTAAACAGGGCCTTAAGTCATTTTTTTCCTCAAAGATTTCATGGCAAAGCAGTTTTAAATACATATTTAATGATTAGTATGATACATTTAGTAGTTATAGGATGTGAGGCATCAAACCCTGATTCTACTCAGCAGGTCACATTCATTAATTGTCCTAATTACATTATGGCAATTAATCAGAACAGAAGCTAAAAGTACTAGCATCTTTTTTTTTAAATCAAGAAGTAGGTTTTATTTGTTTTGTATCGTACTTGAAATATTTCACAGCAAACAAATACATTATGTTAAAGAAACCTGTACTTTCTGATAGATTTGCAATAAATAAACCCAAAGCCAGAGGGAAGAGCCGAGTGAAAACTATAGCCGCTCAGCGTGCATGTGTTTTTCTGTTGGTTTATGTGTCAGTTACTTGTTGGAACTCCTGCTGAGAGCAAAGATGTGTTAAACAAGGCATCGCACATGATGCACGGCAGCGGACATCAGCGAATATGTCCCTCTGAGAATACATTAACAAAACACACATACATCCACGTGTCAACACAACGATGCAGGCGTGAGGCTTGAAAAACTCATAAAACAGCAGTGAACATATGTGAATGTGTTCTGCGCTCGTACTCCGACGAGCCAGCACAGTGTGACCACTCACAGGTGAAGCAAAAAAACATTTATCATCTCTAAAATGTTGAATGTCATGCTGTGGGATGTATTAGTAAGTGGGCAGTCTGCTCTCGGATTCTGATGGTTGCAGGATTGGGAGAGGAGGGGTTTGAACGCCAGATTAATAGGTCGAGGCTTCTTATGAAGGCTTGTAGGATTCTTTCGGTCAGCAGCAGTGAATCTCTCCTGAATTAGATCCAAGGAGGGACGAATCATGAAGCCAGACAGAGAATGTGGAGTACCAAGCCTCATATATTGCACCTCCACATATTGTACTTAACCGGANTTTGAACGCCAGATTAATAGGTCGAGGCTTCTTATGAAGGCTTGTAGGATTCTTTCGGTCAGCAGCAGTGAATCTCTCCTGAATTAGATCCAAGGAGGGACGAATCATGAAGCCAGACAGAGAATGTGGAGTACCAAGCCTCATATATTGCACCTCCACATATTGTACTTAACCGGACTTAAAAGATTTCCTACCAATTCCTCAGTGCCAGATATAGTGAAAGGTGAGGTCTTATTGTATCACAGCTGTTTGGTGGCAAACAATGCACGAGTCAGCTGTGATCATAATGTTTCGGCTCATCGGCGTTCCATTCTGTGCATGCTGCTCACATAGACATAATCTACCGTACACACAGAGCCATTGTCAAAGAGAAGCTGAACAGAAGCTACATTTGTCTGATAAGAAAGGTCACTTGTAATGTATATATGTATATATATTTATATTCATATATATATATATATATATACATATATACATATATATATATTTACATTTATATTTATGTATATATTTATATTTATATTCTGGATATATAAGCTTTATTATCATTGCACTGAGATACAATGAGAAAATGAAGGTACAGCCGTTCGAAAAAGATGGACGGAGTGCACAAACCTGCTGCTGAAAGCGCGGCCTTCTTATTCTTATTCAGAATAATACTTTTAGATAGGAAAAAGGGAAGAGCCATGAGGTTAGATAGTGCTATTACAAAAAGGATTTCATCACATCTTGTCAAAAAAGGCGTTCAATACAGAATCAACTGGACTTTATTTATTATATGTATTCAAATAAAGTCCAGTTGATTCTGTATTGAACGCCTTTTTTGATTTTATCATGTCCTGGACGACTGAGAATCTTCACCAGCATATCACATCTTGTCCTACCAGCACATAACTTGCAACATCAAAAACCTCTACCAGCAAGCACATTTATAGATAAAGCTTTTATCCCTGGTTGCCCATGACCTAGAATTTTTGTTAAGGAGATGTGTACCCGACGCTTCAGTCACACAAGCCGTTTTCGCATTGCACGGCCTTCAACGGCCCGGCACGCCCCGCCTTCTAACCCGGGTTCGGCATGTTCGCATTTTCCTTTTCCTCCCCGGGTCTGCCCTCGTTTTGGAACCATCTCCACCGTGGTTCTGATCGGGCCGGGCTCCCGGGCCCAGTTTGACGTCATGTACTGCTCACATTTGATTTGTTGTTTGCAGCAGGGGCTGGACTCGCTCTAACAACAACCTCAGCGCGAGCTGAATTTCATTAAAATTTAACTACAGAAACCCCTAAAAAAAATTGTTAGCTGAATTAGTTTTTCTGAGTTTAATTTTTGTTAATAACTGATTACAAATCAGCTTATGTTAGAACGTAAATAACACGAAGCGCGCAACCATATAGAGCATTTCCGCCTTTCAGCACGAGCTGAATTTCATTAAAATATAACTAATATTCTCTAACTTTTGCCCGTAGCCAGGATTTTAAAATATAACCAATATTCTGTAACTCCTGCGTGTAGCCTGGATGTTACGTGGGGCGAATCCTTTATAGCAAAAGTTGACTCCTGAAATAACCAATACGAGTCCGTGGCCGAGTGGTTACAACATTTGCCTTCAACTAATTTTATCTTGACTCGGGGAAGCGGGTTCGCGTCCTACCTGGTTCTACTTATTTTATGTTGTCTTTTATACATAGTTCCCACACAGTGGCGAGTATTGCGCAATACCGGGTTTTTTGCCACTCGTAAAGGCAGAAATGGCGGACAAACACACTTGAGCTACCACAGCTAAATACATTACTAGCTTCACCAAGGAACAAGAGCAAATTGGCAGTGGTCGGAGTTGAATGAGTTTGAGAAAGAAATCATGGCAGACGAAGCGGACAACTTGTCACAAAGTAGTTACTCTGATATCATTAATTATTTAATTACTACGAGGAGCGCACACCGGCTTCACAGCGCAGAGCTTCACAGCTTTAAATCCAAAAAAGATGTGTAAACTGTCTCAATCATATCTAACCAGCTAAATAAAGGTTTAACTAAAATAACACACAGCCAGCACAAACAGTCCAGGCTGAACACGGACCAGGACCAGCACTTTGAGTGTTACCGTGTTGGAAGTTAGCATGTCGCGTTAGCGGAGGGTCCGTCGCACGGAGGCTCGCGTCGAGCTCAGGTCGGACGGCGTGGATCCGTCGCAGCCGCTGGGGCACGTCCCATGGGACCGACGCGTCGCCCGCACGACTTGGCTCCCGTCCTCCTTCCCCCACTGGGGCGGTCTCCCCGCCGGTCCCGGAGGACCAGCGAGACCGTGAGGAGGCCGTTGTCACGTTAGCGAGATGCTAAGCTAACCACAGCAAGACGGTGTTGCTAAATAATGGGGAAAAAACAGCTCTAACACACAGACAGTTGTACTCTAACATTGTTCTGACATTGTTTCACAAAATGATTTATGTAGAATATTTTGTTTACCGGCCAAAAGCACGACGTCTTCCAGAGCAGATCCGAAAAGTCAGCTGCTGTGAGTGAGCTTCTCCGATGAGATAAATCCTTCACGTTTACTTTTTTTTTGATTAAGTGAAACCTGCGCGTTGCCCAAACGTCTACCCGACTGGAACACCCACTGACCCAACACGAAGTAACCATTGCAATTAATTAGAAATTAACAAAAAAAAACAACGTGAAAAATGGACATCCATTAGACTGTGCTCTTACTGCTGCTCTGCCTCCCTGTGGGAGGGTCCAACCGGAAATTCCACAGATGTGACGTCACATGGGAACTATGTATAGGAGAAAATAAAGGAGTTTATGTTAACCACAGGCATAACACAACTCCTTCTTTTTATTTTCTCCAATAAAAGACAACGTAAAATAAGTAGAACCAGGTGGGATGCGAACCCGCTTCCCAGAGTCAAGATAAAATTAGTTGAAGGCGAACGCTGTAGCACTTTGAGATTTTTACTAATGAAAAGTGCGGTATAAATTGAATTCATTATTATTATTATTAACCACTCGGCCACGGACTCGTATTGGTCATTTTAGGAGTCCACTTTTCCTATAAAGGATTCGCCCCACGTAACATCCAGGCTACATGTAGGAGTTACAGAATATTAAGTTATATTTTAAAATCCTGGCTACGGGCAAGAGTTAGATAATATTATTTATATTTTAATGAAATTCAGCTCGCGCTGAAAGGCGGAAATGCTCTATATGGGTGCGCGCTTCGTGTTATTTACGTTCTAACATAAGCTGATTTGTAATCAGTTATTAACAAAAATTAAACTCAGAAACACTAATATATATATTCAGCTAACAAATATTTTCTAGCGGCGTCTCCTCTCTTAAAACACTGTAAGCGCGCACACAAGAACTGTCCGTCCACTTCAAGAGAACTGCCCACCCACTTCAAGGCTGCTGTCCGCAGAATGCGTAATGAACGGGGGCGGGGCCAGGCCGGGCTCTGGGCCAACCAGGGGCGTGCCAAGCCGTTGAGGGCCGTGCATTGCGAAAACGGCTACAGAGAGCGAAGAAGGAGGAAGGAAAAACAGGGGAGGGAAGGTAGGGAGCAGCCACCTTGAGTGAGAGCCAGACATTAATAAATAAAT
>JBBPBX010014823.1:0-33344 GCA_038048925.1 Garcialebias charrua | reverse complement strand
CTACTTCCGGCACTGGAAGAGGCAGCAGCTTTTTCTTTTCGCTCCTTCCCTACCCGACCTTCCCCCCCCCTACGCGGCTTCTTGTCTTGTCTGCAGCTCCTCAGGAAAGCACCTCGAACGCAAATTGAGATGGATTGGGTTGTATGGGCAATCAATTCTATTGACAAGATTTTTTTCTACAAAAAGGCAAGGCACGGGGGAGCTGGCCCATCCCCCGCAGACTGACCGGAAGGATACGTCATGGATTCCTGGAGCGGTTGGATGGTGACGCGTCTTCTCATTGCTCTGTGGAGGACGTGAAGAATTTGGATAAATTAGATTGATGATGGCAGGCGCTTTGCTTTTGGCATTTGTGGAGCACTGGCCTATCGGAAATTGAGGGAGACTTCAGCAGGACTTAATGCCATGTCGGAGCACCCAAGTCAAGTGTAAGTCTGATCCGCGCCGTGACCTCCATAAATCAGCTGTTTTACGAGCTAATCCAGAAGGTGGACACGATCTCTGAGGATCGCAGACCACCCGCACGGCTTGGGACTCTGGACGCTGTGGTCAACATCTGAGGGTCATAGCTGGATCAGTGAAAAAGTTCCCGAATTGGATCATATTTGGATCAGAGTCGCCCTTACAGGACTCAAGGCTACAGAAATTACATTGTGTGCCTGAAGTGAAAAATATTTATGTTATCCCTATCTGACTCCCCAAAACAGCCTTGGAAAGGCTGGATATCAAATTTCTCCTGAGACGTGTTACTGAGGACACCAGATGCTAACTAACTATCGCTACACCCCCCTCCCCCCAGATAACTTTTCTGTGAGTGTTATCGGAGGCCGGCTGAGAACATCTTCAGGACTGTTGCTATCTGAAAATGGCTCATGGGCAGAAATCTCTCTGCCTCGACCTCAAGATGCATATGTGTTTTGTCCTAAATATGCTTTCTGGTAGAGTTTTTTGATTTCTCATATGGTATCTAAACAGGCAAGATGTGAAAGATCTTTTTTGTAATACCACAATTTATCCTCATGTATCTCTCCCTTTTTTCATATCTAAGATTGTGGCGGCGCGGTTTAATTAATAATAATAATAATAATTGTCTAATCTTGTCATCTGCGTATGTTTCCCATACACAGACGAAATTCTTCTCTGCATTTAACCCAACCACCTACCAGGTGGTGCAGTGAGCAGCCATAGAAGGCGCTCGGGGAGCTGGAGAAATAGGTGTGCACTCATAGACACCCCAAGGTGTGTAGTGGCCGGGACGCGAACCCGCGTCCTTCGGGTCCCAAGTCAAACGCCCTAACCACTTCACCATCTTGGCTCCTTATTACTGCTGCGGCTGCGTTCACTCGCCCCTATCTTGAGGACGGGTGTGCGTAATCAATTCCGTTGTTTTGTGCCCCAGTGCAATGACAATGCCAATAAAGATATACCTGTATTCTAATTCCATTCAAAAAGTTAATCTTTAATAGATGATAGACTCAGGGCCTACAATTAAAATAATTTCAAATATTTATTTGTTTATTTTTACATAATTTGGGCTTCCAGCTCATGAAACCAACGAAAACAGGAATCTGATAAACACCTAAATCTAAACACCTGTGTGAGCATGCTTGTCATTATTGACTTGATTGTTAAATCCTGCTTTTTTCAGCTTAGGCAGCTGACTAAGCTGAAGCCTATACTATCCAAAAAGAAGCTGGAGACAGTAATCCATGCTTTCATAACATCGAGGCTCGATTACTGCAATTCACTTCTGTTCAGAATCAGTCAGTCCTCCATTGCACGGCTACAGCTGGTCCAGAATGCTGCAGCCTGATTCCTAACTGGTACAGGCGAGAGCACATCACACCAGTTTTGGCCTCCCTGCACTGGCTACCCATTCACCTTTGGATCCAGTTTAAAATACTCATATATGTTTTTAAATCTCTGAACAGTTCCACTCCACCCTATCTCACTGACCTTCTGCAGCCATATGTCCCACCGCGCTCTCTGAGGTCAGCAGACCAGATGCTTCTCTCAATCCCAGATACTCACCGTAAGCTCAGAGGTGACAGGGCTTTCTCTGTTGCAGGTCCAAGACTGTGGAATGAGTTGCCACTGAGTGTCAGGCAGGCTCCCACTCTCACAGTCTTTAAAGACCCACAGACATGATTTTTTAGTTTTCATAAAATTGCTCAAAATATATATATTTTATCATTTAAATATGTTCATTTTTGCAAACAAAATGCTAAATCACTTTAATTTTGCTTTAAAAGTGATTTTGAACTTCAAGCCGTGTTTAATCATGGGAAATCCAATTACACACGAACGCACCATCTGTGATGTAACACTGGGCAGAGGGCTCTGGTCTCTTTAATAGCGGACCATTTAAAACCCGACAAATTTATCAATCTATGTGAAGATTTGAGCTATTTGTCTTCATTTTGGGAAGCAGAAAATAGTTTGGGTGATGGAACAAGAAACAACAGGATCTAATTTAGGTCTGATGCTGTATCAGACTTACTTTCATGTCGAGCTGCTCATACCTGCGCACTGTGACAAGCCCAGAGCTCTGCCCGGTGTGACATCACAGATGGTGCATTCGGGTGTAATCAGATTTCCAGTGGTGGCCCACCGACCGCTGGGGAGCGCTAATGCGCTAATCCGCTTACAACGGACCTAACGTTTTTGTCAGCGTAACAGCGGTTTGATTAACTTTTATAATTCATAAGCGGATTTGCGCTATTTTTATTTAAAATGCAGTACCGATAATAACTAATTATCTATCAGTAAAAACGAAAAAACGTATTTACAGGCCCGGACGACTGCTAACAGACCATATCCTGTCAGCGCCGGATGTGGTCCGTGACAAAAAAGCGTCCCCTCACAGTCTCTTTGCTAGAGCAAGCGCTCTCAGTTAGCAGCCAGTGTGTTACTCTGCAGCCTTATTGCTTGTTTTCGAAGAGTCAGACGAAGAGTTTTTAACATGGAGTGTGAACTTATGGATGTTTCTCAGCGGCCTACGTAACGCGTCTGGATTTTAAACAGTATTTCGCCATATGCCCTCTTCAAAATGGCGGCCGCGACGGCCACAGAAGATAAGGACTTTCCATGAAAACACGGTAAAAACAATTATTTCTTTGCTGAGAAAAAATATATTTCTTAGCTGACTTTATAGCACAAGGTTTTTCTGAGCTTAACCGGTTCAAATGGTCAAATCTGGTGGATTAAAAAAAGTATTTCGCCATTTGCCGGCCGCCATTTTGAAGAGGGCATATGGCGAAATATTTTTTTTAATCCAGCAGATTTGACCATTTGAACCGGTTAAGGTCAGAAAAACCTTGTGCTAGCACAAGGTTTTTCTGACCTTAACCGGTTCAAATGGTCAAATCTGTTGGATTAAAAAAAGTATTTCGCCATATGCCCTTTTCAAAATGGCGGTTAGCGTGTTAGCATTAGCGTCCGCTAGCATTGCTAATACATAAGTGCTTTTGAAATTGCGGACCTAAATCAATCAATAAGTGCTTTAGAAATTGCGGAACTAATTTTTGGATTAACGCTGCCCAGCACTGCAGATTTCCCATGATTAAACACGGCTTGAAGTTCAAAATCACTTTTAAAGCAAAATTAAAGTGATTTATCATTTTGTTTGCATAAAGGAACATATTTAAATGATAAAATATATATATTTTGAGCAATTTTATGAATAGTAAAAAAATCATGTTGGTGGACCTTTAAGTCTCGCTTGAAAACCCACTTCTATTCTCTTGCCTTTAACATAGTGTGATTTGTTTTGATCCTCGCTGTACTATACATTGTTCGCCAGTTTAGTTAGTTTCTGTTGCTATTTGTATCTATATTTTTATTTTATGTTTTCCTGTCTGCTGTGCTTGTTTGTTTTTATTGTACAGCACTTTGGTTGGCCTCGTTGCTGTTTAAGTGCTCTATAAATAATTTGGTATGGTATGGTATTATAAGATTTCTCCATAAGAATGTTCAGTAGTGGATATGGGGACCAACAGATCCACCCCACAGGGCACGCAATGGCAACACAGGGAGGACCGGAGCCACAGACACACAGCGGCCCCCAAGCCTGGAACTCCAGGAGTTTTGATTGATTGATTGATGTTTATTCATTCATTTTAAAAGAACAATACAAGACAGTTTCATCAGATACAAGAATACAAGTAGGATAAAATGAAGGGAGCAGAAAGAAGATGAAATCTTATTATATCTGCCCCTTATTTCACAGTTTGTTCAACCAATGATAACCTTCAAGCAACATCACAGAATGAATAATTCTACTTATTTTTCTAACTGTAATACACAAACTACATCACAAAATGAATAATTCTACTTAATTTTCCTAACTGTAATACACAAACTAGATCACAAAATGAATAATTCTACTTAATTTTTCTAACTGTAATACACAAACTACATCACCCATAATTCTACTTAATTTTTCTAACTGTGATACACAAACTACATCACAAAATGAATAATTCTACTTATTTTTTCTAACTAATACACAAACTACATCACACTTTTTTTTCTACCTAATTTCCCTAACTGTAATACACAAACTAGATCATAAAATGAATAATTCTACTTAATTTTTCTAACTGTAATACACAAAATACATCACAAAAATGAATAATTCTACTTAATTGTTTCTAACTGTAATACACAACCTGCTTCACAAAATGAATAACTCTACTTAATTTTTCTAACTGTAATACACAAACGCACTAAGCTACATCATAAGTACAACATAAGTGTAATACACAAACACGCAAAGTTACATCATATATAGTTTTTGAGCAAGTCCTTTTTGACCTTTTTCTTAAATGTATGCATTGATTTTTCATTTTTAACATCACTCTCCAGAGCATTCCACAATCGAACTCCCTGAATTGAGGTAGACCGTCCCTTTAAGCTGGTTCTGAATTGTGGTTTGATGAATATCTCTGTCCCTTTGAGATTGTAATAACTTTGTCTTTTTATAAAGTTTCTTTGGATATTTAAAGGTAATGTGTTATTATGAGCCCTATACATAACTGATAAAATACTATATTCTACCAATTCCTGGAATTTCAATAAGTTTAGCTGAAGAAACAAAGTGTTTGATGGGTGACTGAAATGTTTTCTGGTGATTACTCTTACAGCTCTCTTTTGTAAAATAAAAACAGGCTTTGTAATAGTTTTGCACGCTTTTCCCCAAACCTCAATACAATAGATTAAATGTGGAGCAATGATTGTGTTATACAACATATGCAAAGTCAAAAAAGGCGTTCAATACAAGATCAACTGGACTTTATTTGTAACAGAAGACGTTTCGCTCATCATCCGATAAGCTTTCTCAATTCTCAATTAAAAAATCCCTGACTTTATACAGTACTGCAATTGATCTAGCTATTTTTTTTAATTGAATTTACATGATACAGGAGTTCCCCCAACAGGGACAACCGCACCTCCCCAGAGCGAAGCAGAGGTAAGCCCTGGACAACCCCCAGCAACCACAATGCAGAGACCCCAAGAGGCTGCAGCAATAAGCCCACAGGCCCTGCCAGCAACCCGCCCCTCCAGAGTCGATCCGGCCATAGACACCAAGTCCCGAGGTTATACCCCCTCCCCCACAACAGAGGCCAGGCAACCACCAGGGTGGGCCGGCACACACCCAATCACCCAGTCCAGATGCCGAGAGCCATCAATGCACCGGCAGCAGGGGGGCCCACCTCCGGAAGGGAGCGTGATAGGGGGAAGTAGACCCACCTTAAATGGGAGCCCCAGATTGATCCAAGAGAGAGGACCACCCAAAACCCAACCTGAGACGTAAAGAGACCACACAACAGAGCCTGTCAGGTCGTCCATGCGCCCCGACAGCGGCCGCAAGCTAGCCCCAGGCCGGGAACCAGAGCAGCAGGGAGCTGCAGCTGGGGGAAAGCTGGCCCAGCACACCAAGGACCAGGCACCCCAAGAGCTCCACACCACAGGCCTGGAGAAGCCCCAGCCTGCCACATACGCACCCCCACCCACACACAGCACCCCTCACCGTGAATGTCACACCAAGCCGACCTGCCAGCACCCCATCAAAGCAAAGCTACGCCCCCGACCACCGCCCTACACCACCAATGACCACACACACACAACCACAGCCGACCCCCTGCCAGAACCCGGCAGCCACCCCGACCAAAGGACCGGCCATTGCAACCAGGAACCCTGATCAAGAAATCCGAACAACCCAGGGAGAACCGGAGCACCCACCCCACCCACAGCCCAGATCCCAACTAGGCGACCTACACCCCTCCCTGCCCCCGACACCAAATGTCAAACAGAGAACGGGGGTGTAAGGTAAAATATATATATATTTATATATATATATATATATATACCAGAAACTTCAAAACAAATTCTCACCCTGTACTGAAATCTGTTTCCATGGTTTTAAGGCCCTGGTATAGCTCTGCGTACGGCCTGTACGCCGCTCTACGAGCGCGTTCTGTGCGTGCGCGTTCACAAGCACAGCTCTGCGTTCGTTCTCGCATTAATTTTCACGTTTTCGCTCCAAATTCTTGACGTCATTTGAGCAACAGCAGGGCGGAGCATTTACCTACGGGACAAATTGAGGTCGCTGATTGGTCATTTGCTGACACGCCTACTGAATTGATTGACAGGTCGGGTGGGGAAAAAAAAGACACTTCACATAGCTTCTGCTGCAGCGGTATTCTGTGTTTATATGTTAATAAAAAGTTCTAAAAAATAAAATAAAAACAGGGAGCGCTGGTCCAGCACACCAGAACACCAGGAAATATGCAGAACCTCGCGCAGCCACGTTGGACATGAGCTTAGTTTGCTCGTGACAAATTCATTCATTTCCTCATCATTTCAGTCATGAAGTCAGCGGAGGAGAAAGCGATCACTTGATTTTGGCAAAAAACAAACAAAAGAAAAGTCCAGATCAGGGATGAAGAAGGGGAATTTAATACATTTGTGTCTCATACAAAACAGTCCGGCGCCGGGCAGTTTATTGTGAGACAACGCGCTCGCGTACGCGGTCGTAAAATTTGAGCTTGGCGCGTGCATGCCCTGCGGGGCTACGCTTGTGCCTCTGCGTACGTACGGCGTAGAGCGGCGTACTGCCGTACGCAGAGCTATACCAGGGCCTTTACTCCCACCAGCTGGTAAGGCATGTGACGTCAATTTGAATCCCACCCATTAGATCAGGTATTGAAAAGGGCTATGGAAACACAACGTGTACTGAATCGAGTTGAGGTGAGCCGAGCCACACTGGGCTGAAGAGTAGTGGTGGAAAGGGGGCATGTCTCTTGGTTGGCCTGGGAACATCTTAAAGTCCTCCCAGAAGAGCTGGAAGAGGTGGCTATGAAAAGAGATGTCTGGGTCTCCCTGCTCAATCTGCTGCCCTGAGACCTGGCTTTGGAAAAAGCAGAAGATGATGGATGGATGGACGCACGGATGGATTTTTTTTCCCATTAGAAAGTACACCTTGACCTCTCAATCTGTTTGCTTGTTTCTATTTCCTGTCCTCTCAAACCCTTGTGAGTTGAAGCAGATGGCTGTTAATCCTGAGCCTGGTTCTGCTGGAGGTTTTTCCTTTTAAAGGGAGTTTTTTTTTCTTTCCAATATTGCCTTTGTGCTTGCTCAAGATGGGAGACTGTGACAAATGCAAATTGCTGCTTCCTCAGATAGATAACTTGTACTAATTGACTTTTGTAATGTATGTGAATGCTTTTGTACAGTGCCCTGTACAAAACTTGTTTGCAACTTCAGAAAACAAAATGAATTGAAGTCTGTATCCACAATAACAAATGTTTTGTTTGGGCATCCCAGAAGTAGTGCCTAGGATTTGGAAGAATAAGGCCCCCATCTCACCCTTAGAGGTGTATAATTTTAAGTCCAACTTTCATGCCAGATACATTTTGAAATATTCTTGTCCAAGTTATCTAAAGTCAACGTCAGCATTTCTTTAGGCATCATCTGAAATCCTGCCTGGGCAGGAAATTTATATGGAGACTTACAACACAACCAGGCAGGGAAAAGGGCAGTACTGGCTACTGTTCAAGATCACTACTACTAATGCATCCATTTTTTAAAATAGTATTTAGTATCATATAAATCCTGCAGCAGTAACAGAATGTGTATGCTGAGACATTTTATGCCTTCTTTTAGCCACTTAAGCTCACTTGTTTCTTTTCTAGTTCTTGGATTTTGCCTGGCTAGGTTGATTAAGTGATTTTGAAAATATGTTTTTTTGACCATTGTGGGGTTTTTTTTTTTTTTTACGATAATGTGTTTTTTTTTTTAGATCTTGAATCTTCTCAGAAGCAAGTGGAAACAGATAAGAAAAACATTGATGAGCTGCTCAGAGAAAGGGACATCTTACGTAAGGTAATCACTGTAACTCTTATTTTTACAGGCAAGATTCTGATATGTAAAAAACGCATCAAATATGTATACAATGTTTAAAACTATCATTCAGTCTTTTTTAATAAATATTAAGATAAAATAAGATAGAACTTTATTGATCTCGCAGAAAACTGTTGTGCCAGTTTCAGTACAAAGGAACATGCACAAGGAATCACACAAGACATAAAAAAAAAACAGAGAATGTAAAAAAAAACAGAATATAAAAATACAAAGTAGCAGAGGATATAAAAATACCAACAATTAAGGTCTAAAACAGGTCAGGTTCAGACAGAAACAAAGTGTTTATTGTGGTACAAGATTAATTTTATTGCCCTATGTGCAGAAAGGGGGAGTACAGTAGTTAACTTTGATAGCCACAGGGAGGAAGGACTTCCTGTGTTGTTCTGTGGAGCACCTTGGTGGTCTCAGTCTACGACTGAAGGTGCTGCAGTCCAGTGTGGCATGCAGGGGGTGTGACATGTCATTCAGGAACAGTTTCCTCAGCATCCTCTGCTCAGACACCTCTTCCAGAGACTGCAGTTCCACTCCCAGAACTGAGCCAGCTCTCTTGATGAGTTTATCGAGTCTGTTGGCACATTGTGGTCATGTTTGCAGTTTAAAAGCTAGAGATACCCTATATTATCTTGCCGTTCCTTCTGTTTGAATGATGAAGAATTGTATTGTTTCCCAAACACAGAATATGACAAAAGCTGCACAGGCGACTGAAAAACAGCAGAATCTTGTGAAACTGCTGGAGCAGGACAAGAGGGCCTTGGAACATGAGATCAGTGGCTACTGTCAGGAGGCCAACAAGCAGCGCAAGATCATTCAGCAGCTGGAAAAAGACAGAGACCGTCACATCAACCACACCAGCAGCCTCATGCAGAAGGCAATTTAATTTGTTATGCTAAATATCCACACATATTCTCATTAGACATAACCTAACAGAGTTTTCTGATAAGTCTCAATCTGGTCATCTGGACAGTTTCTTTTAGTCGAAACGTTTCACCCTCAGTTCAGAGGGCTTCCTCAGTCAGAGTTCCAGCACACTGATCTTCCCTTCCTTTTGAAGCACTTTGGCTGTGGCTGCCTGCCTGGGAGGAGTCGACGAGGGACAGGACGGCCCCCAGAAACCATCTTGGCTCCAGCAAACTGGTTGGTCCACATAAGTTGTTTACAGCTTGGTGGGGGAAGATCAGTGTGCTGGAACTCTGACTGAGGAAGCCCTCTGGACTGAGGGTGAAACGTTTCGACTAAAAGAAACTGTCCAGATGACCAGATTGAGACTTATCAGATTTGATAGCTGGATTATTGAGTATGAACTTTCTTGTCTAACAGAGTTTTCTTCATTCCACAGGTGCAACAGAAAGTCACTGACGTTGAAGTCAGAGAGATAGAGATTTCTGATTGGAGAAAAAAAGTCACAGAGGCAGAGGGTAAACTCAGCCAACAGGAGAACCTGTTGGAATCTGTTGTATTGGAAAGGAACCTCTACAGCAAAAATCTTTTCGAGGCTCAGGTAGGAGTGATAGCTTTGGATTAAACTTGGTAGGAGGCTTTGGTTAGGTCTACCACATATGCTTTGCCTTCATAGTTAACTTCACATATTTTCAGTAATTTAGGTTTTTATCACTAAAGGCTCCAGTATAACTCTGCGGAAGTCCGTACGCGTGTCCGTACGTGTGTACTGTACGCAGACAGTTCAGCCTCACCTCAGCGTACGTTCTCGCGTACATTCTGGCGTTTTCGCACCAAATTCTTGACGTCATTTGAGCAGCTGCAACGCAGAGCGTTTACCTATGGGACAAATTGAGGTCGCTGATTGGTCATTTGCTGACACGCCTACTGAATTGATTGACGGGTCGGGGGAAGAAAAAAGACGAGAGCTGGCAGCTTCAGCCGCAGCGGTGTTCTGTGTTAATATGTTAATAAAAAGTTCTAAAAAAAAACAAAACAGTCCTGCAGCCCACACCAGCACACAAGGAAATCGCCAGAACGTCCCGCAGCCACGCTGGACCCGAGTTTAATTTGCTCGTGACAAATTTGTTAATTTCTCATCATTTCAGTCATGGAGTCAATGGAGGAGGAAGCGATCACTTACCTTTTGGCAAAAAAACAAAAGAAAGGCCAGATCAGGGATGAAGAAGGGGAATTTAATACTTTTGTGTTGCATACAAAACAGTCCGGCGCCGGGCAGTTTATTGTGCGAAAACGCGTTTGCATATGCTGTCGTAAAATTTGAGCTTTGCGCGTACATGCCTTGCGGGGGTACGCTTGTACCTCTGCATAGTACGTGTGTACAGTTGCGTATGGACGTACGCAGAGCTATACAGTACTGGGGGCTTAAGTCTTCTGGAACTCTGCCACATAAACTTTTTGTCCCCATTGATATTCAGTCTATTGTGTTAACTTATAACCTGAAATTTAATTCGATTTTTTATTTAATCAAAAGCAATATTTCTACAAAAAATACATCTGATTATTAAGTGAAATGAGGAAAAAAATTGTTTTATAACATTTAAAAAAAATATACAACTGAAAAAACGTATGTATTCAACTCCTATTGATTTAGAATCTTAACCATTACCTTTAGAAACCACATAATATGTTAAACAATATCTACCTGTGAACAATCTTAGTGACAAATGCTCTAAACCTGTCAAGTAATAATTCAGTTCAAATAAATTTATTTCTGTAGCACCAAAAGAAGTCATCTCAGGGCTCTGTAGAAAAACTTTTACACACACTATAAAAGCCATTTAGTTAAAAATTATATATCTAATGAAGCAGCAGATTGTGTTGAATCTTCACTTCATTACAGTCTTCCATCCTGAGCAACCACAAAGGAGAAAGTGGAAAAAAAAAACTTTTAACAGGAAGAAACCTCCAGCACAACCAAGCTCAGGACAAGCGGCCATCTGCTTCGACCGGCTGGTTTGAGAGGACAGGAAGTAGAAACAAACACATAATGACGTGTCCAGGTGTACTTTCTGTAGGAGGAAAGACCAAAAACACGTTATGATAGAAATAATTACAAATACAAACAGGTAGAGTCATCAATACGGGTCATTCACTCAACTCACGGTCATGTGCTCATTCAGTTTGCACTACTTCTCATATTTGCACTAATGTTTGTATTACATTACTGCCTATAGTCATACTACTGTTTACATTTACTGTTGACATTTATTACTACTGTTTACATTTATTACTACTGTTTACATCTAGACTTTTTATATCTACACTACTGCTGATATACAGTATATATTCTTTTTACTAGCCTTATTGCATAATGCCACTTTATCTCTATACCAATATCAAATACCTCATACATATACTGTGTACATTAACCTCATATGCTGCTTTGTCACTCTTTACAAATGTCAAATGCCAGAACCTTCATTTATTTTATAGATATACTTTTTATACTTTATACTTCGGGACAGTATTACACTCTATTTCATTTTATGATTATGTTTATTAAATGTTGGTGTTTTTGGTGTTGGTGAAACTTTTTATACTTTTATACTACTATGAAAAACTACTATGCAAAAAACTCAGGACAGTATTACACTCTATTTCATTTTATGATTATGGTTATTAAATGTTGGTGTTTTTGGTGTTGGTGAAACTTTTTATACTTTTATACTACTATGAAAAACTACTATGCAAAAAAACTCAGGACAGTACTAAACTTTTATTATTTCATTTTATGCTTGTTTATTAATTGTTTAGTGTTTAAATGGTTACTGTTGCACCGAGGGACTGAGAGAGAAATGCAATTTCAATCCTGTGTATGTCCTGTACATATTGCAGTTTTGATAATAAAGTTGACTTTGACTAGAGTAAGTAAAGACAGCTGCAGAGTGAGGAAATGTGGTCAGTTTGTCCTCAGCAAGCCTATAGCAGCATAACTTAGAGAGAGCTAAGGAAACCCTAGACAACCCTAACTATAGGATTTATCAATGAGTAAAAACTTAAGCCTGATTTTGAAAGTGGACAATGTGTCAGCCTCACGGACAGAAACTGGAAGTTGGTTCCATAAGAGAGGAGCCTGAGAACTGAAAGCTTTGCCTCCCATTCTGCTTTTGGAAATTCTAGGAACTACGAGATAACCTGCAGTCTGAGAGTGAAGTGCTCTGTTAGGAAAATATGGAACAATAAGATCTGTAATATAAGATAGAGATTCAGAGATTCTTTATTGTCATTCTCACCACGTGTTACATGTGGTGGAACAAAATTATGTATACAGGGTCCCAGTTACATCCAACAATAAAATGTAAAAGAAAAACAGTAATAAAATCTAAGATATGAACTAAGAAAAATATCAGCTAAAAATACACTAAACACTAATAACATAAAAACAATAAACACAATACGCCAAACAACAGCACGGACATGAGTCTGTGTGAGCAGATGAGCACGAATGAACACAGAACTTGAAATAGATCAGCAGCAACATGATGTGATTTTTCACATTGATTATCCTGATTAGAGATCCATGAGTCTAAAAGCCTCAGCTGTTGGTGGAGCTCTTGTTGGAGCTAGGTTGTTGAGAGCTTTGTGTGTTAAAAGTAAATGTTTGCATTCTATTCTCAATTTGACAGGGAGCCAATGGAGAGCAGCTAATATTCCTAACCTTTACCTTTATAAACCACATTTGTTAAACAATATCCACCTGTGAGCAATCTATATGTAAGTGACAAATGCTCTAAACATGACAAGTGATATACACCTAATGGAACAGTTCCCACAATCAACAGCAGTTCAACCACTCTAAAATAGTAAGGCCTATCACCAAGCAGGAGACATTAAGGAAACAAACTTCATATACAGGTCAGACAATAATGAAGAAAATTACAGCTCAGTGTTGTGTAGTAAGAAATCCTAGAACCATGAAAAGCCCACAAAGCTCCAACAAATGTATTTCTAGGTCATGGAAATGTGATATCACCCATTCAATGTAGTTAATTTGTGTAGTGACATTTCATATCAAATGTTTTTCTCAGGGCACTGTACAAAAACATACAAAGTACACATACAATGAAATATACCAATTAGTAAACATATATCTAAAGAAGCTAGCAGATTGCATCAAATCTCCAGTTTGTTGCAATTTCGCTCTCTGTGCAAGCACACAGGTGACCGTGTAAAGAAATAAACTCTCTTTGAACATGAAGAAACCTCCAGCAGAACCAGGCTCAGCATACGCTGTCATCTGCCTCAACTGGCTGGGGAAAGAGAGAACAGGACAGCAAAACAGACGAGCACAATATACAGTAGGTGGTACAGGTGCACCATCTACGGCAGATCTGGGCAATGTATGGCCCCAGGGCCACGTGCGGCCCTTTCATTGACTCTGACCGGCTCCTGTATGGGGAATTACAAAATAAACATTCATCCATCCATTATCTGTACCCGCTCCTTCCTTTTTGGGCTGCGGGGGTCATTGGTGCCCATGTTCAGCCGTCACTGTTGTCCAGCCATCACTGTGCGAGGGGCGGGGTACACCCTGGATAGGTCGCAAGCCCATCACAGGGACACTTAGAGACGAACAACCATTCACTCTCTCACTCTCACCTAGGGACAATTTAGTTACCAATCAGCCTAACATGCATGTTTTTGGTCTGTGGGAGGAAACCTGAGTACCAGGAGAAAACCCACTCATGCACAGAGAGAACATGGAAACTCCACCCAGAAAGACCCCCAGACCAGGATTTGAACTGCCGACCTGCTCGCTGAGAGGAGCAGCTCTACCAGCCATGCTGCCCCAAAATAAACACATTTTCTAATTTTACCTCATGCACGGACTAAAATAACATTGCTTTTATTTTGAAGGTTTTTTATTCACGTTCAAAATATGATGATGCAATACGTAAATCAAGACATGCGCAATGAGTTGTCACGAGCAGCTCACAAGACATTAGCTCCCAAAAATGTCCACTCATTCTAAAAAAAAGAAAAGGATTCATTCAAACTTTATTTATACAAATGCTGAGTGCAGGGTTTTCAACAAAAACCAACCATATTTATTTACTGAAGTCAGAGGTAGAGCTGTGTATTTAGTTTGTGGAAAGCAGATGGCTGTGTTGAAGGATTACAGTTTGAGTTGACATTACGAGACAAAACACAAAAATACAAAAACTTCACAAATACAACAAGGCTTTTTTTTTTTAAACCAAGCTTCACACATCCAGGGATGCAGCAACCAAGACTAGTTTTGTGATACCCCACAAAATGTTGCAAGATGGCCGCGCTCAGACCAGCCGCAGCTTCACGAGCTCCCGGTTCATCCCTAGTTTCTAGTAATTTTAATAGTGTTTTTGTACCTGACTCTGCGCGTTTTTTTCGGGTGAATTACAGCCGAACTGAACTGTTAAGAATCGGAGCGGATTTACCACAGGGCACAGCTGAAATCAGCAACGAACTCAAATCAGAGCTCGGAAGATTGGAGCTGTTAAGATCATCTTTCTGGAAGCAGATGCGCCCCAGGGGAAAGAAAAGGAAGCGTTGCTCCCGAGGAAAGAAGAGGGGCTGCCGAGCAGGAATTATGACGAGACTCCGGGCAGACGCTAAAACCGGGAGACCCCCGATGCCGGCTCTTTTTCTGTCTAACGTCCGCTCGCTGGACAACAAAATGGATCTACTTCGTTTGAGAGTGACCACGTCGGAGGAGATGAGAAGGTGCTCTGTGCTCTGCCTCACGGAAACGTGGATCTCTGAGGATACACCGGACTCTGTTTATGAGCTGGATAATAGACTCTTTTTCAGAACAGACCGGTGCTCCGAGACTACGGGGAAAACACGAGGCGGTGGTGTTTGTATTTACGTGAACAAAGATTGGTGCACGAACTGTTCTGTGATCAAAAGAATTTGTTCAGCTGCCGTGGAGTTGATCACAGTAAGGTGCCGCCCGCATTATCTTCCCCGCGACCATTCTGTGATTTTAATCTCAGTTATTTACATAGCCCCTGATGCTAATGCTAATGACGCCCAGGGAGAAATTCATGACTTACTCACCTCGCTGCAGTGTAAATATCCTGAGGGGCTATTCATTGTTTGTGGTGATGTGAATCACGTGGACCTTCAAGTCTCCCTCCCAGCCTTCAGTCAGCACGTTTTCACAGCAACAAGAGGAAATAAAACGCTTGACCAAGTCTACACTAATGTAAAGGGGGCGTACACGGCGAAGACACGCCCACCGCTCGGAGCTTCCGATCACGGCTCTTTGATCCTGGCCCCAAGACAGCTCCCCCCACTCAGGCGCTCCAAGCCGGAACAAAGAGAGATAAGAGTCTGGCTTCAAGATAGTACCCCCATGCTGAAAGACTGTTTTGAGAATACAAACTGGTCTGTTTTCAGAGAAGCAGCTACTGATGGGAGCTCAGTTGACCTGGAACTCTATGCTTCCTCAGTCCTGGGTTACATCAGTACATGCTCTGAAAATGTATCCATAAAAAAATATGTTAAATCTTACCCAAACCGAAAACCCTGGTTAAATAAAGATGTCCGCGCCTTGCTAGCAGCCAGGGACACTGCATTCAAGTCCGGAGATAAGGAGGAGCTAAGAAAGAGCAGGAAAGAACTGGTGGATGGCATTAAGGAAGCCAAGGCCATGTATGCACAGAGGATCGAGGGACAGTTCACCTCACAAGACCCACGGAGCATGTGGAAGGGTATTAAATGCATAACAGATTACAAAGGCAAGAACAAACAATGTCCCAAGGACCCATCTCTGCCTGATGCCCTCAATAAGTTTTATGCACGTTTTGATGATCCAAACAGACCAGCTAGCACCAGACTCACCTCATCACCAGATGAAGAGCATCTCAGAGTGACCGCAGCAGAAGTGAGAGGCAGTCTCAGAAAGATTAATCCTCATAAAGCAACCGGACCAGACAACATCCCAGGGAAAGTTCTGAAGGAATGTGCGGACCAGCTCTGTGAGGTGCTGGCTGACATCTTCACCACCTCACTTGCACTGGAGTCAGTTCCCACCTGCCTGAAGACCGCGACCATCATCCCAGTCCCAAAGAGCTCCACAGTGACTGGTCTGAATGACTATAGACCAGTGGCCCTCACCCCGATAGTCGCTAAATGTTTTGAGAAACTGGTCATGTCCCACATCAAGACAACCGTCAACATCAACGAGGACCCTCATCAATATGCATACCGCGAGAACCGATCAACAGAGGACGCCATCTCTTCCGTGGTCCACACTGCTCTCACCCACCTGGATCAGAAGGACTCATACGTGCGTCTGCTCTTTGTGGACTTCACATCTGCCTTCAACACCATGATCCCCCAAACTCTGATAGACAAACTATCTACACTTGGACTAAGCCCCTCCATTTGTAACTGGGTACTAGACTTCTTAACAGACAGACCACAGTCAGTGAAGATTCACAACTTCTCCTCCTCCACCATAACCCTCAGCACTGGCTCTCCTCAAGGATGTGTGCTGAGCCCCCTTCTGTTCACTCTGCTCACATATGATTGTACAGCCACACATCCAGGCTGTCATATTGTTAAGTTTGCAGATGATACAGCGGTGGTGGGATGCATCACAAACAATGATGAGTCCAGCTACAGACAGGAGGTGGAACACCTGGAGAGCTGGTGCAAAGAGAATAATCTTCACATGAATGTGAAGAAGACAAAGGAGATGATTGTGGACTTCAGAAGGAATAAACACACCCACGCCCCACTGAAAATAGGTGGATCTGCAGTGGAAGTGGTCTCCAGCTACAAATACTTGGGTGTACACTTGAATGATAACCTCAGCTGGAGCAACAACACCACCAGCCTGATCAAGAAAGGTCATCAAAGACTCTACTTCCTCAGACGACTGAGACGTGCTGGTCTGAGCAGCCCAGTTCTCACCTCGTTCTACAGGTGTGCAGTGGAAAGCGTCCTGTGCTCCAGCATCAATGTGTGGCATGGAGGCTGCACAGTTGCAGAGAGGAAAGCTCTACAGAGAGTGGTGAAGGCTGCACAGAGGTCTGTCGGAGTCAGTCTCCCCACCATCACAGACATTTACACCTCCAGATGCAGGAAAAGAGCCACCTGCATCATGAAAGACCTCACTCACCCAGCACACTCACTCTTTGCCCCACTCCCCTCAGGACGGAGGTTGAGGAGCATCAAATGTAGAACCACTAGACTGAGGAACAGCTTCTACCCTGAGGCTGTTAGACTCATGAATAAATAAATAATAAGAATAATCACTGCAAAATATCACATCATGCTGATGCTGATCTGTTTTCTTGTTGCTGTGTTCATCTGTGACCATCTGCTCATACAGACTCATGTTCGTGCTGCTGTTTATTCCCACTATATTAGGCTTAGTGTATTACTAGTTGATGTTTTTCTTAGTTAATTCTAGATGTTATTACTGTTTTTCTCTTGCATTTGTTGTTGGATGTAACTGGGACCCCGTGTACATAATCTCGTTTTCATCACATGTACCACATGCGGTGCAAATGACAATAAAGACTCTCTGACTCTCTGACTCTGACTCTGAAAATGCCTAAAAACAGAAAGTCATTTTCAGATGGGGAGTTTGTCAAAGAGTGCTTGATGGACTCAGCCACGCTAATATGCCCTAAAAAAAGAAACATTTGAGCAAGTCCCGCTGTCCAGGTGAACCGTGACGAGAAGGATTGAGGACGTTTCTGGGAATCTGGCGCTTCAGCTGCAGCATGAAGTGGCAAGTTTTAACTTTTTCTCCTTGGCTTTGGACAAGAGCTGTGATGTCCATGACACAGCACAGTTACTCGTATTTATCCGCGGAATAACAGACTTCAAGATGCCGGAGGAGCTGGCTGCAGTGTGGTCAATGAAAGGGACAACGACAGGAAACGATCTGTTCACAGAGGTAAATACAAAGTACATGCATGGACACGCTGGGCCTGAAACGGGACAGACTGGCAGGTGTCACAACGGATGGTTGTTCAAATCTTACGGGGAAAAGTGTCGGACTTTTGAAATGTATGCAAGATAGTGACTGAAATCAACGTGGATAAGAAATCTGTATTTTTGCACTTTATTATACACCAGCATGTGCTGTGCAAGGCAGTGCTAAATTTACCCATGCTATTGATGTTGTAACTAAAATAGTAAACTTTATCAGGGTACGAGCGCTGAATCACAGGCAGTTTGTTGCACTTTTAGAGGAGCGTGAGACTGAGCATAGTGACGTCAGCTACCACAGCTGTCCTCAGCCTGGGCAAAGTACTGTACTAAAAAGAGTTTGGGACCTGGAAGGATTCAAGTGTTCTGTGAGAAGAAAAATAAAGGCATCCCAGAGCTCTCAGATGAAGACTGGATGGCAGATTTTGCATTTGCTGTTGATGTGACTGCACTGAATAAACTGAACACCAAAATCCAAGGCAAAGGCCTTTTTTCATGAACTGCCCAACCCGGTGAAGGCTTTCATGAGAAAGATGCAGTTTCTTTCAAGCCAACTGGAAAGAAACACTCTCACTCACATGCAAACCCTGAAAGATGTCACAACATCAGCTGATCCCTCCACAGGTACTCCTCCACATTAGGTGCACTGCATGGTGAGTTTTCAAGATGATTTGAAGATCTTAGAACAAGTGAGGATGAAATGCATGATTTCCTCTCCCTTTACCTGTAGTGTGGATGATGCACCCAGTGATGTTCTGCTGTCACTCATTGACCTGCAGTCTGATGTGGCACTAGCAGAGCACTTTAAGTCAAGATCACCGCTAGATTTCTACTCTTCTCTCAAGGAGAAAAACTTTCCAAACATGAGGAGACGTGCTCAGAAGATGTTGGTTCTCTTTGACTCTACCTACATATGTAAACAAACATTTTCAGTGATAAAGTTGACCAAATCCAGATATAGATCCTCTCTCACTGATGATCTTCTGTCAGCTATGCTTCGCATTTACACATCATACATTCAACCTGTTGACAATAATGTTCTGGTAAAAGTCCAACAGAGACTAGATTTCTCTCACTAAACACAAAAAAAAAACCTGAAAAACACCAAACAAGGAGGTTAGACTACAAATGTAGGCATGTAAAGACACCAATTATAACAACTGAAGACATGTGTCGCTCCATCCTTCAATTCTCTTTTGGGCCCAGTCTATCTTTGGGTTATATTTCTAGAGCCAGGAGAACCCGATAACTATTGGGTTTCAGGAGGGTCAAATACAAAAAATTCACTGACATGGTGATTTCCTAAAGAGATCACCATTCTGTGTTGAATCTGAGTGAGCTTTTGTCCTGTAGTACCCGCTACAGCCAGGTGGGAGGCTGCAAGACCTGAATGGAAATAGAGAGTTTTGTGATTAGATCACTACTTACCAGTATTACGGTTTGTTCAGCACCAAAGTCAATTAAGGCAGTGACAGGTAAACAGTTTTGATTTTCTTGGAGGACTGCAGACAATGTTAAGTGGGAGGTGGATAAAAGAGAGGATGTTCCTGCCAGTATTCTTCCTTCTACTGGTGGGAGTTCTCGTTTCCCCGGTATGGACAACGAGCGATGAAATGACCTTGTCTCCCACAATAAATACAAGCGATGGTATTCACCCATCTTCGTCTCTCCTTGGTTGTGAGCCGGGCTCTGTCCGCCTGTATTGGTTCTGGCTCTGATTCAATAGCAGGTGGAGAAGTGACAGGTATACATTGAGGTTCGGAGAGTAAGGACTTCTGGGAAACATAGTTCTCATACCTGGGTTTGTAGGTGGCGGTTCGCTGCATTGGTGTGGAATCTGGAAGGACTGTAAACAGCCAAAACATATTTAAAGGACACTGCACAGAAAATAGGATTAAATGAAAGTTTATTGAACTAATAACTAAGAGCCTCCAGGCGGTCGGGGTCCTCCCAGGATTCTTCCACCGGGTCTGGAGCGTCTGGGGGTTTGTAGTTTCTCTCTCGTTGTCTCTCCCGGAAGCATTCATCAAGGCGTATGGTGACCAACTAATCAAGATCCTTTGGGTCATCACATAAGACCAATCCGTCCTTAATTTCATCAGACAAAGAATTTAAAAAAGTGCCAAACAATGCAGTTTCTCCCCAGCTAGTTCAAGCGGCAATGGTAAAGAATTTGAGGGCATGTCTAGATGTAGTCTGTCATCCCTGACATAACCCCAGTAGACACTTTATGGACTCTGATTGTTGCAGAGGGTGATTAAACACTTTAATAAATTAATTTAAAACTTATCAAAACTTAAAGAATTGGCATCATGAGCTGACATGAAAGATTCTGCCCAGATGAGAGCCTCGTTTTTAAGTTGTCTGACGTAAATAATTTTAGAATCATCTAAAGCATTTAACTGAGGAGCCTTATGGAAAGCGAGCCTAGAGTAGAAAAACCTCCAAAATGATCAGGGTTACCTGACAAGAATGCAAATGGCTTGAAGTTAATTTCTGTGAGAGCCATTAATGTAGCCTCTGAGGTGGAAACACTGGGGCTTGAGCTGGATTGGGTAGGAGAGTTAGCCAGAAAAGTCGATAAAAACTTTTGATTTATTGAGAACAACATACCTCCAAGTTCTGTCATATTGATATGGTTAGTCTCCTGTTGTGAGAGAATCGTTTCCAGTTTGAACTCAAGGTCATCTGTTCGTTTTATCTGGGAAGGGAGAGAAGCTTGCTCGTCCCCGGTCTTGTTCTGGGTATGTTGTTTTGGCTGGGCGTGGCGTGCAGGGGGTGCTGCGGGGGTTGACGGGGCACTCGGCGATCTTCGGCACACGCACGAACTTCAAAACCATACAGTGGCCCGCAGGTAATTCTACCGCGTGCAGCCAGGCACGGGGCCTGCCCTAAAGACGTTTGTGACGTAGAGAGAATGCCCTCAGGTAATCAAATGTCTAAGGCCTTTTGCTCACAGTTTCAAATACCTAACCATAACTCCACCCACTCTGTCATCATGTGACCAGAAGTTTAACCTGAATGACCAATGAGGTACTCTCAAGGACCACCCCCCAAGATAGATGTGATTTAATTTTTCAGATCATTCCTGTGTCGTTACCAGATTTTACGCTTCATGCACAGACCTGTTCATTTGTTCAGCTATAATGGAAAATGCACAGAGAATTTCTTATGACACAGCTTTCATGTTAAGTGGTCGGCTGTCGAGGAGGAAACCGCTGCAGCCCGAAAGCTGCACCAACGTGTGTCGATGGTCAGGACTGGAGATGCAAAAGCAGTCACGTCTGGTACATGTTTTGATGAAAGTTTTAAAATTATTTCTATGTGACATCTTTCTGTGTCAGTAAATATGTGTTTAAATACCGGGATCTCTTTTTAAACTCACATATGAACACAGAGCAGAGAACAATAGGAGGGGTCTTCCCCTCTCCCCTTTCCGTCATGAGAGCTCAGCGGTGGACAAGATGTCAGATTTATTTTTTAAAGCAGTCATTGAAGACTGATACATATTTAAATAAAAAATTTAAAAACTCTTTCTGTGTATGGTAAATACTGTATGCGTTTTAATACCTGTATCTCATTTAAGCTTAAACAGGAGCACTAAACAGAGCGGAGGAGACAACGAGAGGGAGAGAAAAAAAAGATAACGGGAGGGCAGGGTACAGGAACTTTGCTTAGGAGAAATCACATCAAATTTATTTAGAAAGTTGTTAACAAAGTATTTATTTACCAATAAAAATCAATGGTAGTAATTTAATGAATATTTACCACATTCAACCGGTACTATTTGACTTCCAGTTACATGACCTCGATAAGACTTCTGGGTAGTATTTACCAGTAAATAATTTTTAAATACTTTCAGATATGTAGGTGTTTTGGTAGGTGTTTGTTACTGTTCTGTCCAGTGATTATGCTTAGATAGATATTGTATTCATTTTGAAGGTATAATGGCTGTAATCACGAGTCAGACAGTGAAGCTTCATGAAGCCTCGTGACGATCTTGCAGTCTGAACGTGTGTTGAAAGCAAACTGTCTGTTATTTGCCGTCTGCTGACTGATTCTTGTACTACAATAAGAAAGCTGCACACAGCCAGAGCAGGCTGGGCACAGAGCCTGACGATGAACAGTGGATACTCGTGGCTTAATAACCAGAGTATCTTATTTATGTAAAAAATTATGATTTATCTTATACAGGTGCTGGTCATAATGATTTAAGGATTCAAGGTTCTTTATTTGTCATATGCACCACATGTACCAAAGGTCCATCAAGGTCCATTAAGGTCCTGGGTTCAATCCCCAGTTGGACCTGTCTTTCTGTGTGGAGTTTGCATGTTCTCTCCGTGCATGCGTGGGTTTTCTACGGGTACTCCGGTTTCCTCCCACAGACCAAAAACATGCATGTTAGACTGCTTTCAGCCCCAGGCTTCTCTTGTAAAAGAGATCTGTGATCTCAATGGGATTTGCCTGGTTAAATAAATGTTAATAAATAAATGTGGTGTAACAAAATTGTGTACACAGGGTCCCATTAACATCCAACAAAAGTATAAAATGTAAAAGAAAAACATTAAGATATGAACTAAGATATGAACTAAGAAAAACATTAACTAGAAATATGCTAAGCACTAGTAGTACATAAACAATATGTCGAACAGCAGCACGAACATGAGTCTGTGTGAGCAGATGAGTAAGAATGAACACAGCAGCATGAAATAAAAAAGCAGCTTCATTATGTGATTTTTTTTTCACAGTGATTATCCTGGTTTAAATTTTTTTTTAGAATATCATGAAAAAGTTGCTTCATTTCAGTAATTCCATTCAAAAAGCATGTCCAAAGTTATGTTCTCTGATGAAAGTAAATTTTGCATTTCCTTTGGAAATTAAGGTCCCAGAGTCTGGGGGCTGAGAGGAGAAGCACATAATCCACATTGCTTGAAGTCCAGTATCAAGTTTCCACAATCAGTGATGGTTTAGAGTGCCGTGTCATCTGCTGGTGTTGGTCCACTGTGTTTTCTGAGGTCCAAGGTCAACGCAGCCATCTACCAAGAAGTTTTAGAGAACTTTGTGCTTACTGCTGCTGACCAACTTTATGAAGATGCAGATTTCATTTTCCAACAGAACTTTGCACCTGCACATAGTGCCAAAGCTACCAGTACCTGGATTAAGGATCATGGTATCCCTGTTCTTAACTGACCAGCAAACTCACCTGACCGTAACCCCATAGAAAATCTATGGAGTATTGTGAAGAAGATGTGGTACACCAGACCCAACAATTCAGAAGAGCTGAAGGCCACTATCAGAGCAACTTGGCTCTCATAACACCTGAGCAGTGCCACAGACTGATGGACTCCATGCCACACCACACTGCTGCAGTAATCCAGGCAAAAGGAGCAACAACCAAGTATTGAGTGCTGTACATGCTAATACTTTTCATGTTCATACTTTTCAGTTGGTCAACATTTCCAAAAATCCTTTTTTAAATTGCTCTTAAGTAATATTTTTAATTTTCTGAGATACTGAATTTGGGGTTTTCATTAGTTGTCAGTTAAAATCATCAACAATAAAAGGAAAAAAAATTGAAATATTTAATTATGTGTGTAATGAATGAATATAATATACAAGTTGTGGTGGACCACTAGGGGGCTCTACTCACACCCAGTGGACCGAATGTGTTACAGGATGCTTTTATTGTGAAAGGTCCAGAGGACCGGATGTTGTGTTGGTATATAAGGCGGTGTTGGGTAGTTTTCCCGCCAGTTGAGTAGGAGTTGATTAAAAGTGAAGAACTATATCCCGTCTCCTGCGTCGTCTCTTCACCACCTCCTACAAAGTTTCATTTTTTAAATGAAATTACTGAAACAAATCAACTTTTTCATGATATTCTAATTTTATGACCAGCATCTGTATTTAATAAGTACGGCTAAGAGGCAGGTGTGTTTTAAAGCCCGAGAATTATGGTAATCACATTGAGCCTCGGATACTCATTTACAAAGTACAAGTGATATAAAGTTCACACAATATGATGTAAATGATGGCAGGTGTGCTTTCTTGGACTGTGATATCTCAATCTCTGATGGAGGACATTTTCAAACTGAGGTGTACCGCAAACCCACCCACACAGAGCAGTATTTACAGTTTGACTCCCATCACCCTCTGGAGCACAAGTTAGGAGTCATCAGGACTCTGTATCACAGAGCAGACAGCGTCCCCACTAACTCAGGAGTCAGGCAGAAGGAGAAATCACACACAAAACAGGCTCTAGAGAAATGTGGATATCCTAACTGAGCCTTAAAAGCAGAGAAGAAACCCAAACAGGACTCTAGCCAGCCATCAGGTGAAAAGGAGGAACTGAGTCCTAAACCAGTGGTCATTCCGTATGTTGCGGGAGTTTCAGAGAAATTGAGACGTTTATTTTCTAAACATGATGTTCTAGTGATTTTCAAACCCCAAAATACATTACAGCAAAGACTGGTTCATCCCAAAGATCCAGTCACCTGGCACAAACAGAGTAATATTGTGTATGCTGTTCAGTGTCAGGAGGGCTGTGATCAGTCTTATATCGGGGAAACTAAACAGCCACTGGCCAAAAGGATGGCCCAGCACAGAAGATCAACATCATCAGGTCAGGACTCTGTGGTCTACACTCATCTCCAGGCCAGAGGTCACTCTTTCAGGGATGAAGATGTTCACATCCTTGATAGAGAGGAACGATGGTTTGAGAGAGGAGTAAAGGAGGCCATCTTCATGATAGGAAACTGTTCATCATTACACAGTGGCGGAGGCCTCTATGTCCAATTGTTACCTTCTTACAATGCTGCATTGCTAGTATCACTCTGTGAATAGCAAGTGACCATCAGGGCTGATGGTCCTCCTTTATCATGTGAACGGCTAGTTTTGGATGTCACCACCAAACTGGATGATCCACTATGAGAAGCTATTACAGGTAGTCCCCGACTTACGAGCGAGTTCCGTTCCTCCGAGGCGCTCGTAAAGCGAAAATTCGTAACTTGGAACGGCCGCCACGTGTCTCGTAAGTCCGGAATTTCGCTCGTAAGTTGGAACGGTTTTGCTAGCGCGACTACAAACACTCGTTTTTCATCGAAAAACTGCTTACGAGTGCATAAAAATGATCGGAAACGTGTGTCCACATGTTTAGCTAACGAACTGTGGTGAAAAAACACAGAAAAACTCGGTATTTTTTGCGTTTTTTCCAAAAATTCGCCAGCTCGTAAGTCCGGAACCTCGTAGGTCAGAGCGCTCGTAAGTCGGGGACTACCTGTATTTGTAAGACTGCGTTTATTGCAGCTCCTCAGACTGAAGAGTTTTGGATGAAAAATAATCTGTGCAGAGGACCTGAGTCAACCTTTTTAGATTGTGTATACATTGTTCATTGTTTTTGTATTTTCTTTGTCAAAAAAGCTAGGAAACTATTTTGTTGTTTGTTTAATTTCCTTTTTCCTTTCCGTCCATATGCTATCTGTGTCCTTGCATTAGGAAGATATTGCTGAGATGAAAAGAAAGATGAAGATTCTGAACAACCAAGTTACCCGTCTGAGAGATGAGATCAATGGGAAGGAAGAGGCCCTTACCAAACATCAGCAAGAGCACAAGCATTTAGAGAAAGATAATGAGACACTTAAGGTACAGCTAATAAATTGCCTATTCAGAATAAGATTCATTTCTGTCTGTGTTGTCCTAGAACTTCAATTGTGCCTGAAAAATAAGACAAACAAATAAAAAGTAACCGTTTTAAAATTACTTGAAGCCTATAAAAAGGGCTAAACAAAGGCTGAGTTTTAGTACTGGTACTAAGGCTCCTTAAGGATTATAGTGTAAAGCTGGTCCAAATCATAAATAAATAAAAAACTTGATACCTAAAATCAAGTTAAAAGTTAAAGTATCTGTATTGTCAATCCATCACATGTGGTACATGAGGTGGGAAAATTTATGTACGGTGGGGGGGTCCTGGGGTCCTCCCCCAAAAAATTTTCAATAAATTACATGCGATTTCCTACATTTTGTTGGATTTTAACAGGTTGTTAAACGTTATGTTTGCCTACATTTGTAAAGGCTCACATCCTAACCCCCCACCCTCTCCCTTACTTGACAGTTTTGAGTTGACTATTCTCCACTGAATTCACTGTCTGACTCCACATGTGAAACCTCCAGGCACTCTGTTAGTATACACTTTATCGATTAGTTTAAATTAAGTAATGTTTTGTTTCATGTAAAAATCGAAATGGAAGCGTAATCCAACAGGTTGTGTGGACTTTGATTTCACCGCACATGCTCACAAGAGAAGAATCTGACAAGTTGTTTAATGACATAAATATATATTTTGTTAGCAAAGAACAGCGTCCTAACATTTATTAAACATTACGTCTATATTTACAAAATAAAATAACATCAAAATTGTGCTTTGACAAACTCATTACAAAACTAAAACATTTTGTCAATGCAAAAGAGGAAAAGAGGGGAAAGGTATCGCTCTTGCTTTGAGTTTATACTCTTTGTCGCATGCGTGCTATGGGTGAAAAGTGTCCAGAGCGTCATGAAAACAACAGCTGAGGAAGTGTCAAGAGTTATTTAGTTATCAACTCAGCAGTAGAGGGGAGCGACACAGTTCAAGTATGGCTCTCCAATCAGTTTAAATATAAGTTTTATTCGTTCAAGGCAGTCATATTTGTTCATAACCTTATAGTAAGCCTGAGAGTTGTCAAATCTAAGCAAACAGTTGCCGGAATGCCCCCTGTCAAAATAAGAGAGTTCCGGGATTTTGTTCCGGCAGGATCTGGCTCAAATTAAGCATTGTACAACGGGAAGTCACAACAGAAATCATCTCGGACTCCATAAACCAGCTGAGCACCATCAAACTGCTTGACCCACTATGTGAAGGTGCTACGGTATTTGACAGAGTTTGTTGTGGCTCATTGGACTGATGAAGTATTTTGGATGAAAGACGAAACATTTCAACAAAAAGAAACCGTCCTGAGGACCTGACTTACCTTTTTTGGATTTTCTTCCTGGATTATTGAACATGAATTAGAATAAGAAACAGAGATATTTAGGAGAATCATGCCTCAGTGGTACTAGTGGTAATCGGAGCACTCAGTGATGCGACCCTTAAGCTTAAAAAAGTGGCTCCACTGATGCGAGAATGAGTTTTGGAACTGCGACATTAAAAAAATAGAAATGTGAGGACCATGTACCCTGGGTGTGTGTCACCCATATCATATACCCTCGCCTGTTCCTGTCCTCAAATCTTGCTTCCCTCATATAATTACCGTAGCCCTTGTCTTCCACCTGCTCTTCCCAGGTGTTTGTGTTTACCCTTTGTTAGTGTGTGTGTATATAAGTCTGCATCTCCTGGTGATTGTCTGGTTTTGCTGTTGGTGTCTGTGTTCCTTCCTCGGTGTCTCCCAGTATCATGAGTTTTGATGCGACGTCAGCTCTTTATTTTTGTTTAATAAACCATTTTATTATAGCAACTGAGTTCTCTGCATCCTGCCTTCACTTGAGTTCAACCATCACTCCAGACCGTAACAGAGTGACCAGCTCAAAAAAGAACCTAGCAGGCTACCTGTTTCTGACTGTGCTCACTCCGGAAGACGAGCTATGACTCCACAGAGTGATGTGCAGCGTTGTAGACACTATGGCCATCTCCAGCGACCTACTGGCTAGGTGGATGTAAGCAAAGGATCCCTAGTCTCCAGAGGGTCCTGAGTCTCCAGAAGGTTCTATGCTTCCACAAGGTTCCATGTCTCCAGAGGATTCCATGCCTGTTGCAGTCCTTAAAGGGGCTATGCCTCCTGCAGTCCCTGAAGTTGCTTTGCCTCCTGCAGTCCCAGATACAGCCATATCATATACAGTCCCTGAAGTGGCTATGCCTCCTGCAGTCCCTGAAGTGGCTATGCCTCCTGCAGTCCCAGATGCAGCCACACCTCCTGAAGTCCCTGAAGCAGCCATGCCTCCTGTAGTCCTAAAGGTATCTACAGTATGTCTACTGCATCCCCTGAGATAGTTATGCCTGCTACAATCCCTGAGGTAGCTACATCTCCTGTAACCCCTAAGGTAGTAGCTATGCCTGCTGCAGCCCCTGAAGTAGTTATGCCTGCTGTAGTGCCTGAGGTAGCTATGCCTGCTGCAGACTCTACGGTCTCAGCTTTTTTGAGCTGAGGTAGCTATGCCTGCTGCAGCCCCTAAGATACCGTAGTTATGCTTGCTGCAGCACCTGAGGTAGCTATGCCTGATGCAGTCCCTGAGGTTTCTACAACAACTGTAGTCCCTGAGGTCTCCATGACAGCTGTAACCACTGAGGTCTCCATGGCAGCTACAGTCCCTGAGGTTTCCACAATAGCTTCAGTCCTTGAGGTCCCCATGACAGCTGTAATCCATGAGGTTCCTACGTCAGCTGCAATCATGAGCTCGCTATGTCAGTTGCAACCACCAAGGCCCTTATGTCAGCTGCATCTACCAAGGTCCCCACATCAGCGGCATCCACCAAGGTCACTATGCCTGCTGCAGCCACTGAGGTTCCTACAGCAGCTGCAACCACCAAGCTTCCTTCCCCAGCTGCAGCCTTCATGGTCCCTATGTCAGCTGTAGCCTCCATGGTCTCTACACCAGCTGCAGAATCCACGGTCTCTACGCCAGCTGCAACATCCACGGTCTCTATGCCAGGTACAGCCTGCATGGTTTATGCCAGCTACAGCTTCCACAATCCCAGCACCTGCTGCAGATCAACCGGTCCCATTGCATGCTGAAGAACAGCAGGTCCCATTGCCTACCACAGATCAGCCGGCCACATCATCTGCTGCTGTTCCCCAGGTCCCTTCACCTGTGGCAGAGCTTTTCCTCCACTAATGGATGGTCTCCAAGCCATCCACCAGAGCTTTCCCTCAAAGATGATTGGTCTTCTGGCCACCTGCTGGAACTCCTCCCCAGTGATGGATGGTCTCCTGGCTGCTCGCCAAAGCTCCTGCTCTGTGCTGAATGGTGTCCTGGCTGCCTGCCAGAGCTTCTCTTTATCCGCTCTACTAGACTTTTGGTTCTACTTTGGATGGTCCTCTGGCTGTCCAGTTGGACTTTTTGTGTTGCCCCCTGTGTTGTTGTTTTTTCTGTGTCTAATTCCCAGTCTTTGCCCTGTCGGTTTTTGTTTATTTTTTACCCTTGTGTTTACTTTGGGTGACTGTGGTTGAATGGTTAGAGTAGTTGTCCTCCAATGCAAGAGTTGGGGGTTTGAATCCACCAGCAGTCACATGCTGAAGTGTCCCTGGACAAGACACTGAACCTGTCGTTGCCTCCGATTTGTGTACTATCGTGTATGAAAGTGATCTAAAGCACTAATTAGTCTCTTTAGAATGTTTTGTTCAATTAGCTTTGTAGAGATCTAGTAGAGTGCTGTATTTAATGGGTAAATGAGGACACATATTGTAGTGTAAAGCACTTTGAGTGTCTTCATGAGATAGAAAGGCGCTAATACTGTATAAGTACAGTCAATTTACCATTTACCTTGGTGCCCTCCATCCTCTCGGTTCTCCCCTCCTCCCACCTGAGTTTTGTGGGGAGGGACTTGGGACATCAAGGGACATCCTTGGGTTAGGTACTGTGAGGATTGTGTCTCCTGTTGTGCGTCTCCCTTGTGGGGCTTGTTCCTGTCCTTATTTCTTGTTTCCCTCATATAATTAGCCCTTGCCTTCCACCTCTTCATTCCAAGTGTTTGTGTATACCCTTCATTAGTTTGTGTGTGTATAGATAAGTCTGTGTCTCCTGTTCCTTGTCAGTTGGTCATTATCTGGTTTTGCTCCTGGTTTTCTGTGTTCCTCCCTCCATGTCTCCCAGTATCATGAGTTTTGCTGCCATGTCAGCTCTTTATTTGTTTAATAAACCATTTTATTACATCATCGATCCATTGAGTTCTCTGTGTCCTGCTTGCACTTGGGTTCAGCAGTCACTCCAGGTGGTAACAAGAAGACTCAACGAAAAGAAATATATTTGAAATTCTAAAAATTATTCAGGCTTTTCTCACTGACCTTTTGTCTCATTTAGCAACTTCTAGCAACTTTTAGGACAGCCAATATGAGTTGGCATCCTTGTCACTTAAAATTACAGTAAAAAAGAGGTTTGTGGTAATAACTTGATAAAATGTGAACAAGTTCAAGGGGTGTGAATACTTTTTCAAGGCACTGTAACTTCAAATACGTAGTACTTTCTCATGTGTGAAGATGTTCCTAAGCAACTTTGTGTCCTTTAATAGGGGGAGCTGGATTTGTTGAAGCTGCAGCTGGAAGACACAAAGCAGCATGTTGACAGCCAACATGCAGAACAACAAAAACTGCAGAAGTTACTAGCTGACATGGAGTGTGAGAAAATACAACAGCAGAAGCAACTGGATCAGGTAAAAGAAAAGTATGTGGACACAAAGTCAAAAGAAGCCTGTTAGAGTCGCTGATTATTTGTTGTCATAGGTCATAAAAGAGCGGGATAGCCTTGGCAAACAACTGCTGCATCGTAATGATGAACGTGCTCTGCTGTATGAGAAGATTAGGATCCAGCAGTCCATCCTGAGCAAGGGGGACTTCCACTATAATCAGAGGCTGGAGGATATCCACCTGCTGAAGCTGGAGATCAAACGGCTTAGCAGAAAGAAGAGCATCCTAGTCAAGAGTTTGCCTAACTCAGAGGAGCTGAGGTATAAGTATGCTGTACATGATCTGATCAGATTGAGGAGAGTGGTAAAAGAGGAGAACAGTGCAAGAATGCAATTCATAAACACTAAGAACAAGATAAAGGATGAGGAGACCAGCAAAGAGCTGGATCTAAAGAAGAAAAGCAAGATTCACATAGACAGGCTGATTTGATGAAGACTAGAATTCACAGGTAGGAATAACCTCTAAAACAAAGACACAAGGGACTGCATTCCATATCAGCTGCAGCATTGCTGAAAAATAAATTCTTCAATCCAACCAGAATCCAGTTGCTTTATTAAATGGCAGATTCAATAGTGCAGAACATTTCCGTTTTTTTTTTGTTCTATAACTGATTTTAATCTGAGGTTCTGTGCTGCAGGACAAATTTGTTCCACCTGCAAAAAGAGCTGGCCAGGGAAAAAACAAGGAACAGCATCCTTGAAGAACAGCTGAAACCCATAAACATTCACAGATGGAGGCGACTGGAGGTGAGAGCTTTCTTACATGTCTGTATGGGTCAGCTACATTTCTCACCTGCTATATTTGTTCAGCTGGATTTTGCAAATCCAAGAATAATATTTAGTCTAGTTTAAACTTCAACATTCAATAGAAAAAAGACATGCTATGTTCCTAACTCTGATGCAGGGCTCTGACCCAGGTAAATACCAGCTCATCCAGAAGATTCAGTTCCTACAGAAGAGACTGATTACTAAGACCCAAGCTCTTGAGGAACAGGAACTTTTACTACAGGTAAACAATACATGATCTCCATCCATCCATCCATTATCTTTACCCGCTTCTTCCCTTTTGGGTCGTGGGGGTCGCCGGTGCCCATGTCCAGCAATCACTGTGCGAGAAGCGGGGGACACCCTGGACAAGTCTGGACTGGTCCATCACATAGACACATAGAGACAAATGAGACAAACCACTATTCACTCTTTCACTCACATCTAGAGACAATTTAGAGTTACCAGTTATTCTAACATGCATGTTTTTGGTCTGTGGGAGGAAACTGGAGTACCTGGAGAAAACTCACGCATGCAAGGAAAGAACATGCAAACTCCACCCAGAAAGGCTACTGGAACGGGATTTGAACCAGGGTAAACTGCTCGCAGAGAGGCAGCAGCTCTACCAACTGTCCTACCGTGCTGCTGTGCGGGATCTCTATTGTCAAATTATTTATTCATATTGTCACGATAAACCTATTCATTCCTAGGAAGAAAACAGAAAGGCTACAGATGAGCTGTGAATGGACACATTTTTCACCATGTTCTGTCTTTCGCCATTATCCATTATCTTTCACTTGTTCCAAAGCTGGGTCTTGGAGGCAGCAGCTTGAGCAGAGAGGCCCGGACGTCTCTTTCCACAGCCAACATTTCTAGCTCTTCTGGGAGGACCCCAGGCCAACCAGGAGACATTGTCTCTCCAGTATGTCCTGGCTCTTCTCCGGGGCCTCCTCCCAGTTGGACAGGCCTGAAGCACCTCCCTAGGGAGGCACCCAGGAAGCATCTTTACCAGATGCACAAACCGCCTCAACTAGTTCCTTTCGACATGCAGTGGTTCTACTCTGAGGCTCTCCTGGATAACTGAACTTCTCACCCTATCTCTAAGGGATAGTCCAGTTACCCTGCAAAGGAAACTCATTACACCAACCTGTATTCACAATCTTATTCTTTTGGTCACCATCAAGAGTTCAAGACCACACGTGAAGGTAGGAACATAGACAAACTGGTAAACAGAGACCTTTGCCTTACAGCTCAGCTCCCTCTTCACCACAACAGACTGGTACAGAGTCTGCAATACTGCAGGTGCTACACCAATCTATGTGTCAATCTCACGCTCCATTCTTCCCTCACTTGTGAACAAAACCCTGAGACACTTGAACTCCTCCACTTTTTTTGTTGTTCATTCAACCTTTATTTAGGCAGGTTAATCCCATTGAGCGTCGATGACTCATTTACAAGAAAGACCTGGTTTAGACAAAGAATGATGACAACAGCGACAACAATAGACAATCATAATAAAGGCATACAGATTTTATTTTATTTTTTTCACTTGAGGAAGAACTTCACACCTGACCGGAAGAGAACAATCCATCCTTTTCCGACTGAGAACCATGGCCTCAGATTTGGAGGTGCTGATTCTTATCCCAACTGCTTCACACTTGGCTGCGCTATATATACTGACACACATACTTCTTCGTCGTCTTTTGGCTTTTTCCTCTTCAGGTGTTGCCAAAGCAAGTCAACTTCCTCCATCTCACTCTGCATACTCTGTCCTCACTCCAATTTCCTCCATGTCCGCTCTAACTGCATCCATATACCTTCTCTTTATCCTTCATCT
>JBBPBX010014822.1:0-39985 GCA_038048925.1 Garcialebias charrua | reverse complement strand
GATAGTAATGAGAATGAGGGTAGGCCATACACTTCTAAATGATACAATGTTCTTGATAGGGAAACGGAATGACAGTAGATGTGTGGAATGTGGGGAAACAGAAAGTGTAGAACATGTACTGATGGAGTGCATTAAATATACAAATGAAAGGGACAGATTGAAAAGAAAAGTCAAAGAGGCAGGGAGAGTTTGGAGTATGGGAGGAATTTTAGGGACTGAAGGGGATACAGATAAAATAAAAGATGTTATAAAAATGCAATCTGTTCGTCTCGTCATTTAAAAACAAAGTTGACACTATCAGATCTCAGCTCCACAACCTCCCTGATCTTAGTGTGCCATCTACCCGTCTGCTTTCTGGGACCCTGAGCAGCTTTGATGAAGTTGTTCAGAGTGAGGTGGAGACCATCCTCAAGAAAATGAAGCCTTCATCCTGCGCCCTGGATCCCTTCCCCTCGTCTCTCATAAAATCCAATCACTCTGCAATAAGCCCATTAATCACACAAATAATAAACAAGTCTCTACAATCTGGTCATGTTCCATTGCCTCTAAAAACTGCCATCATTAGGCCTCTTCTGAAAAAATCTAATTTGGATCCCGACATTTTTTCTAATTACCGCCCAATTTCCCACCTCCCATTTCTGTCCAAAGTGCTGGAGAAAGCAGTTGCTGCTCAGCTGCAGGACCACCTACAGCAACACTCTCTGTATGAGAAGTTCCAGTCTGGATTCAGAGCAGCTCACAGTACTGAGACTGCACTGCTGAGAGTAACAAATGATGTCCTCATGGCTGCTGACACTGGTTCTCCCTCCATCCTTGTCCTCCTTGACCTCACTGCAGCCTTCGACACTGTGGACCATAGTATCCTCCTCCACCGTCTTCATGTGGAGGTCGGTCTCTGTGACACTGTCCTGGACTGGTTCAATTCTTTCCTCTCCAATAGGCTGGAATGTGTTAGCCTTGGCAATGCCACTTCCCAGACAGTCGGTGTCTCCTGTGGTGTCCCTCAGGGGTCAGTTCTGGGGCCCCTGCTGTTTTCCCTCTACATGTTGCCTTTAGGTCAAATTATTAATCAGTTCAACATTTCTTTTCACTGCTATGCCGACGACACACAGCTTTACATCAGGACTGGAGCATCATCATCATCCCTATCTCCATCTTCACTCACTGTTCTCTCTGCCTGCCTGGAGGAAATAAAGGCATGGATGAATCGGAACTTTCTTCAATTAAACTGCTCGAAGACTGAGGCCATATTGATTTCATTCAACCTTTATTTATACAGGCTAGCCTCGTTGAGTCACGGGGACTCATTTACAAGAGGGACCTGTCTCACTCACACCAAACAACCATCCACTCTCACACTCACACCTAGGGTCAATTTAGAGTCACCAATCAGCCTAACAAGCATGTTTTTTGGTCTGTGGGAGGAAACCGGAGTACCCGGAGGAAACCCACGCATGCACGGGGAGAACATGCAAACTCCACCCAGAAAGGCCCCGGACCGGGATTTGAACCGGCAACCTTCTCGCTGAGAGGCAGCAGCTCTAACAGTTGTGCCACCGTGCTGCCCCAAATGATTGGCACCCCACACCAGATACAAACATCAACTTTAACAACAATCTCCTTCTCTGGTCAAGACATCCCCCTCTCCACCTCTGTTACAAATCTTGGAATAAAAATGGACTCTCATCTTACATTTGAAAATCACATTAAGCATCTGTTTAAAACCTGCTTCTTCCATCTTCGAAACATCTCCAGACTTCGCCCATCTCTGACTTTTCCTGATGCTGAGAAACTCGTCCATGCCTTTGTCTCCTCCAGGCTCGACTACTGCAACTCCCTGTTTATTGGTATCCCTGGCAAAAACCTTCAGAAACTTCAATACATTCAAAACAGTGCAGCAAGGATTCTGTTGAGAGTTCGTAAATTTGAACATATTACACCCATTCTCCATAACCTCCATTGGCTTCCTGTCACCTACAGAATTCAGTACAAAACTGCTCTCATTACCCATCAATGCTTGCACGGAACTTCACCTGACTATCTAAAGGACATTCTTGCACCATATTCATCTACGATCACAGAACAGTAATTTCCTTCATATTCCTCGGACCAAATTGAGGACCATGGGAGACCGAGCATTCTGTGTGGCTGCCCCCCGCCTGTGGAACTCCCTCCCTGACGACCTGAGAGCTCCACAGTCACTGGTTGACTTTAAAAGCAGCATAAAGACTTTTCTTTTTAAGCAAGCCTATTCTGCCTCCACATGATTTTATCTTTGATCTTAGCTGATATCATTATTGATTTTACTTGATTTTATCACTTGTTTTATTTATTTATTTTTTAAGCAAGCCTAATCTGCATCCACATGATTTTATCTTTGATCTTAGTCGATATTATTATTGATTTTATTTGATTTTATCACTTGTTTTATTTTGATCTTTGCTTTGTTGCACTTTGTAGCACTTTGAGATTTTTATTAATGAAAAGTGCATTATAAATTGAATTCATTATTATTATTATTATTATAAAAGAGTTGTTCATTTATCTACATAACATTAATATAAAAAGTAGAATAAAGGAATAGGAGGCCATGAGCTACACACTCTTGCTCAGTAGGTGGCGGTATGCACCTGAACGTTGTTTGCAATCCGCCAAGAAGAAGAAGAAGAAGAACCTTTCCTCCATGAACAAAACAGTAATTTGGGGCTTACTTTTGTAATAATCAAAACGAAGAATACTGTATCCAGATGTTTTGATGTACTTTTTGTATGTTTTTTGCAGAGCTGCAGGCCAAAGAGTAAAATGAAAATTATGATTATGAAAATTATTTACCCAAAATGCATTTCAGCATTTCATTCATTCTTTCATTCAACCTTTATTTATACAGGCTATCCTCGTTGAGCCACGGGGACTCATTTACAAGAGGGACCTGTTTCACTCACACCCAGGGTCAATTTTAGAGTTACCAATCAACCTAACATGCATGTTTTTGGACTGTGGGAGGAAACCGGAGCACCCGGAGAAAACCCACGCATGCACGGAGAGAACATGCAAACTCCACCCAGAAAGGCCCCCAGACCGGGATTTGAACCTTGGACCTTCTCGCTGAGAGGCAGCAGCTCTACCAGTTGCGCCACCGTGCTGCCAACATAAATAACGTTATGCTGCGATGCAGACAGATTGCTCTAGAGACATTGAGCTTGAATTATTAATTCAAGCTCTGAATGTCCAGAGGACCAGACTTAGCTTTTTTAGATTCAGCTTGAATCTAAAAAAGTTAATTATGGTCCTCTGGACATTCAGAATTTTTTTTTTTTAAGAAATGTTTCATCTTTCCTCCGAAAGACTTCCTCAGTCTGAGGTGCTGTATTCAGCTCAGTCTTATAAATAGCACCTTCTCATAGTGGATCAACCAGTTTGCTGCTGACAGCCAAAACCAGCAACATCATCAGGTCAGGACTCTGCGGTCTACACTCATCTCCAGGCCAGCAGTCACTCTTTCAGGGATGATGTTCACATCCTTGATAGAGAGGAACGATGGTTTGAGAGAGGAGTAAAGGAGTGTTAGATATTTATGTCGACTCGTCCTGGGGTTCTTGATCTACTCAGAGACGGGATCATAATGAAATTATGACCCGGTTCTGACTGGGTTAAACTGGACCAGCCGCTCTAAAAAGAGTCTCCCATGGGTTCAATATCTGTCAAGGAATAGAGTTTATTTTGCTTGCTACATCACGTAGAAAAGCTTTAACGCACGGTCCCATGTTTTCCACATACATCAATCCACATAAAGATCCATTGAGATCACACTTAGTCACGCCCCCTCATACACATGACAAGAAGAGCTCCCCTTCTGCGAAGGGCGGGGCCTAGGCCCTATAAATTAGAACTGTTTTGATAATAATAATAATAATAATAATAATAATAATGAATTCAATTTATAACGCACTTTTCATTAATGAAAATCTCAAAGTGCTACAAGGTGCAACAGAATTAAATGTCAATAAAACAAATAATAAAACAATTAAATAAATAAACAATTAAAATCAATAACAGTATCAGCTAAGATCAAAAGTAGAATCATGAGGAGGTAGAGTATGCTCGGTTGAAAAGAAAGGTCTTCAAGCCGCTCTTAAAGTCAACCACAGACTGTGGGGCTCTCAGACAGTCAGGAAGAGAGTTCCACAGGCGGGGGGCAGCCACACTGAAAGCCCGGTCTCCCATGGTCCTTAATTTGGTTCTCGGAATGTGAAGGAGATTGCTGTTCTGTGACCGCAGCGAACGGGTGGATGAGTATGGAATAAGAATATCCTTCAGATAATCTGGTGAAGTTCCGTGTAAGCATTGATGTGTAATGAGAGCAGTTTTGTACTGAATTCTGTAGGCGACAGGAAGCCAATGAAGGTTATGGAGAATGGGCGTAATATGTTCAAATTTACGAACTCTCAACAAGATCCTTGCTGCACTGTTTTGAATATATTGAAGTTTCTGAAGGTTTTTGCCAGGGATTCCAATAAACAGGGAGTTGCAGTAGTCGAGCCTGGAGGAGACAAAAGCATGGACGAGCTTCTCAGCATCGGAAAAAGTTAGGGATGGGCGAAGTCTGGAGATGTTTCGAAGATGGAAGAAGCAAGTTTTAAACAGATGCTTAATGTGATTTTCAAATGTAAGATTGGAGTCCATTTTTATTCCAAGATTAGTAACAGAGGTGGAGAGGGGGATGTCTTGTCCAGAAAAGGAAAGTGTTGTTATAGTAGATGTTTGTACCTGGTGAGGGGTGCCAATCAGTATGGCCTCAGTCTTGGAGCAGTTTAATTGAAGAAAGTTCTGATTCATCCATGCCCTAATTGCCTCCAGGCAGGCAGAGAGGGCAGTGAGTGAAGATGGAGATGACAAGGTGGAAGATGAGGATGCTCCAGTCCTGATGTAAAGCTGTGTATCGTCGGCATAACAGTGAAAAGAAATGTTGAACTGATTATTGACACGGGACATCGCTCTCTCTCTTCCGCATGCTGATCATATCAGAGAGCCAGTGCTGTAAACTGTAACCTTTTCTTGCCTTTACTTTAATACAATTTATAAAACTTAATTCAGGTTTCCTTGATTTATTTAGTATGAGTTGCCACTTCTGAGGGAGACCCGAACAGGGGGAGGGGGACGTGTGGAGCTGGAGGCCGGTCTCGGGTCCTGGGAGCCAAGAGGAAGTCTCCAGGGGCCTGCACCCAGCTCCTCAACGTATCAGGAGGCCATCTTTGTAAAAAGAAACTGTCCATCATTAAACAGAGGTGGAGGCCTCCGTGTTCAACTGTCCCCCTCTTACAATGCTGTTATTGCTAGTATCACTCAGCCCTCTGTGAATAGCAAACAACCACCAGGGTGCTAGCGATCCATCGTCAGGCTGCTGGTCCTCCTTGATCATGTGAGCAGCTGGTTTTGGCTGTCAACAAGTGGTTGATCCACTATGAGAAGGTGCTATTTATAAGACTGAGCTGAATACAGCGCCTCAGACTGAAGAAGTCTTACGGATGAAAGACGAAACGGTTCTTCATTTTAATTATTTTGTTTTGTTATGTTTTTTGAATGTCCAGAGGACCAGAATTAACTTTTTTTAAATGTTCTACCTGGATTATTGAGCATGCATCAGGATATTCAGCTTGAATGTTGATTTTGAATATTATCCAACATTCAGCACTTTAATTTAAACTGTAGGGCAATGACAGAGAAGAGAATGAAGAAACACACATACATGTTTAACCCTCTCTCAGGTGTACTGTGCTGGGAGCCCCTTCCCACTTCACCCTCACCCACTCCACATGCATCTTATTATGTCATCTGTATGTTGCTTTTTTGTGCTGCAGTTTTTTGTAGCCTAACACTGTGTGAGGGATACGGTGTGAGAAATTATTATTTTTTACCTCCTTTTTCATCCTGTTCCCTTTTCCTTACCTAACAAAAAAGGCAGCACCTCTCATGAGGCTGCAGCCTCAGGCACCCCGTCTTCCCATGTCTGCTTTTTTATTTTTGGGGGGGTTGTTTAAGTTCTTTGGACGAGCTGTACTGAAATGAAATTTTCTTGTGCTTCGGTGCAATGACAATAAGCTGATTCTGATTCTGATAACACACACATAAATTGTACTGACCGGTAAACCGAGAACTTTGCAATTTCACCACAACCATTTTAGTGAAACCTTGGAAATAGTGTAAAGCAAAATCCTGTGTGACATTGCAAATTGTCATTATCAGATCATAGGCGTAATTTACACGGGGGTTGTGGGGGTTTTGACCCCCACAATAATTTGATCCGGTCATTTCAACCCCCCCAATAAAATGACATCATTTCGTCATTATACATATCTTACATCAATAATTGATTTTCTTTATTCATTCAAATTTTTTAGTAAAATTGCTGCATGTTTTTAACAAACTCCCTGAGGACTGACCCCCTCCCCTGCAAATAATTTGGTATCACCCATCTCACCGGCTACAGGAAGTCACGTGAGTCACGGAGCTGCTCATGAAGTTGCCCAGAAGTTTCTACATGCATGTGTCCGAAAAAGGCCTCCTTTGGTCTGACTGACTCTGTCGCTGCCTGCCCCTTGCTATGGATGTAGCTGCTATTAGCTGTGAGGTTCGCTGTTTTTGTTTGCAAGATACCACTCATAAACCACACCGCGGATTTTTAAATCCAGCTGATTTCACATTTGGTTCAGCTCAGGAGCCCGTCTGCTGTAGTGAGGTAAGAAATATATTTTTTAAGCGTTTATTTAACTAAATTTAAAGAAACAAAGCTCCGGTTTGACCCGCCTGGCGCCTGCATAAAAATCAGCGAACTTTTTTTTTTAATCCAGCTGATTTGAACATTTCGTCAAACTCAGGAGTATGTCTACTATCACCCATAAGTCAGCGAAGAAATACTGTATATTTTTAAGCGTTTATTTAGCTAAATTTAAAGAAAGAAAGCGTCCGGTTTGACCCGCCTGGCGCCTGCATAAAAATCAGCGAACTTTTTTTTTTTTAAATCCAGCCGATTTGAACATTTCGTTAAACTCAAGAACACGTCTTCTATAAAGTCAGCTTAGTAATATATTTTTTCTCGCAAAGAAATAATTGTTTTTACCGTGTTTCTTTGTGAAGTTCTTCGTACTAGCTGGGTCCTGTCGCCGCCATCTTGATCAGGACAAAGCTGACGCGTCGCGTGGAGATGACGCGTATACAGCAAGAGAAATTGAATATGATGTCCCATTAAGTAAAGCAGAAATAAAAATAATTGTTAAAGATAAAATAAATGATATGTGGCAGGAGAGGTGGGATTTAGAGGAAAGAGGAAGACATTTACATAACATACAGAAGGAGGTACTCCTAAGTGACGATAGTAGTTTAATGACTAGGAGAGAGGAAGTATGGATTAACAGGTTGAGGATTGGGCACACTACATTAAATAGTGGTCTAAAGATAATAGGAAAACATCCATCAGGTGACTGCTCTAATTGTGGGGTACTGGAAGGAGTGGAACATGTGTTGATTTATTGTAAGAAATATAATAAAGAGAGGAAGGCACTGGAAAGGGTAATGGGGAGTTCGGTGACAATGGTTACTTTATTGAAGAAAAATCAGTCACAGGTTATAACTAAAGCACTTGTTAAATATTTGAAAGTTACAAAATTAGCTGAAAGGATTTAATTTTATTTTTATTAATTAATTAATTAATTTATTTTTTGTTGAAAGTAGACTCTTGAATTACATCTCCGTCCGGTTGATGGCGGTAATACACTGAGTTTGTAAACTGCCAGTAAACACCATCGAAGAAGAAGAAGAAGAAGAGATGACGCGTATTAAACACTGAAGCGTATAGTGTACAATTTTTTCGTGTTTATTGTTAATCACAACCCCCCCAATGTTAGACCTAAAGTTACGCCCCTGTATCAGATTATATGTTGTGAATGACCCTAAGCTACTTCACATCATATTTTACCCATTTTTTTAAATGCCTGACTTACCTGTGTAGCAAAAGTTGTAAATCCAACGATTATTTTCTGAAATGATTATTAAAACGTCTGAGATATTTTGTCAACAAACAGGGTTTATTCCTACATTTAATGCTAAAGTTTTAAGCAAAAATGTTGCACAACGAGTAAACCTCAGAGCATATCTAACAATGTTCAGTCAGGTCATCTGGACAGTTTCTTTGATTTATTTTATTTTTATTTTTTGGATTTTTCCCTGGATTTTTGAGCATGAATGTTGGTCTGAGTAAATGTTGTGAATGACTCTCAGCTACAACCACAGCTACAACCACAGCAAATTTTAACATATTTTCTGTAAAACTGTCAGCTGTCATCATTGCCTTTAAATGTTTAAAGAAAACATTTTAAATAAAAATTTAGTGCCATCTGTTTTATGTGTTAGGGATCAGTCTCAACTTTCACCACACAAAATTAAATTTTTTAAAATTTCTTTCTTTCTTTTTTTCCATTTTTTCTTATAACAATTTTGTGATTTCTTGTGAGTTGGTTGTGATTGCCACTTTAAATCATGTTGGCTCTGAAAGTTAGTCAGTCTGTACTTCTACTGATTGTTTTTGAGAGTTTCAATAAAAATTGTCCAGTGGCTTATGAGAATCTTTGGTAACAGATGTGTGCACAAACACATGCACGCACACGGGCATGTGCAAAAACATTATCCACCTTCAACTTTCCATTACAGGCTGAAAGATGTGCAAAAAAATGAATAAAAATGAGACGATGAGACATTAACCAAGACTGTAAGATCAAATTTTCTTGAGAATTTTTTGTTTTACAATCAAGAAGACAAATATTCTCTGCCTGGTCACAATTCCGTGCTATTGCTTCAGGTCAAGGTAGACTCGGAGAAGTAGTTCAAACTTATAATTTGATTGTATTCCTCCACTCGAGGCAGACGGGGATTCACAGTCTTCCCTGGGGTGGACACAGAACACAGTCCTACTGGGCTCATGGGCTCGATGCTACGATGAAAAGCACCATCTGATTTACTCTTGTAGCTAATTGGAACTCTGCTGTGCTAATTAAATCTAGGAGCCACCTGGTGTGTGGAAGCGTGTGCATGTGTGTGTCCTAACAGATGCAAATTTCCTGTCTCGGTTTATGTACTGTATTATTCCAGACGATATTCATGGAGTATTTTATCTCCTCCATATGTATGAGCAGGTTGTTCCTTGTCTTACATATACGTTAGGATGTTGCTCTTAAAACAGTTTTGGAGTTTTGTACTCTGTCCAATTCAGACCATGTGAAAATGTCACGCTCTCTTGTTAGCAATTCAGAAGGTAAAGAGACAATTGTGCAGTTTTCATGTTTGTGTTAAGGCCTCGCTGCCTCTGATATAATTCTGACACAAGAGGCCTGTGTTTTAATTCAGCAGACAGAAAGCATTACATTCCTCGGTTACTGTGAAAAACTAGCAAAACCTTAATAAAGCCCCCCGACCCACTCCCATTCCCACCGCCTGCCTCGGCTGTATCTCTCAATCACCCTTATCTTTCTCTCCCCAGCCCTCCCCTCCTCTTTCATTTCCGAAACAGTCTATCATTTGGGCAACACGGCGGCATGATTGTGGCTTCCACTGGAGGAGGAGAGCTGAACGCCATCATCACTCCCAGGGCCATAATCAATAGTGTCAGTAATGACGGTGGCGAGCGGAGAGCAGTGGATTGCTGCAGGGTCCTCAGAGAACGTATTGGAGGGCTGTGTCTTTTCTCTGGCTCTCCACACAGTCTTGCTAAACTATTCTGCAGGCGTTCGCGCTGTCATCCTCGCTTAACGAAGAACAGCACGAAGGGAAACAGCATACTGTTATAAAACCTTCAGAGTTCATGTTGTCTGATGAATGGCTTCTAGATGTAAAGCTATTATGTTGTGCAACGTTAGTTTCTACTATGGCTGCAGTCATGTTTTGTGCTTTACCAGAAATGCTTTGTGAATCCTCTTACATTCCTGGGTTTAAAACTAACCTGCAAGATTTTTCTTTTCATTTATCATTTTAATCACCTTCCCTTTTTACTGCTGCTGACATTTGGATGGAGCTTGAAAATATCCACTTCCTTTTAAAAGCTCAGCCATCATTTTCACTGGAAACATCAGGAATGATGATGTTGGCATGAGGAGGAAAATGTGCAGCATGTCTCAGATATTTGAATAAAACTCACTCACTGCTGGGGGTTTGACAATTAATGAAAGATCCACTGTATTAAATAAGACAGACAATATCAGTATAGAAGTAAACATGCCTTACACTTGTTTTTAGTGCTATAAAGACTACACGATGAGAGGACTTCACCTGTAGGATTCTCACATTTTCATGACATAAAACGTTATTAACACTTGCCAGCAAAACATCTTCCATCTTTATTGCAGGATATTATTGGATGAGCTGATGGTTGGTAGCAACACTGGGTAAAACAACGGATTACTCACTCAGTGGCGATGGACATGTCAATTGAAATATTAGGATAATAAAGAGAACACAAAAATGAAAGAAAGAGGATAACATGCAAATAAAAAAAATTGAAGATACTGCTGTGACAACTTTGAAAATGGAAAGGCAGGTAACAAATCAGACTTGACATAACACAGTAACTGAAACGAAACTGGTAATCTAAAAACAAGAACTTATACTAAATATGTATACTATTTATACATACATAAAAAATATATATATATATATATATATATATATATATATATATATATATATATATATATATATATTAGGCTTGTTATAGATTAACCGATTCGACCGGATATCCGGTTTGACAAGCTAGCGATGTGGTTGCATCGGTAGCAGCCACGTAAACCGACAGCAACCAGCCACAAATCCAGAGATGAACCGGTTAAAAAGACACGGACCGGTTATCGCGAGACTTGCTGGGTTTACAATGCGTTTCTAAAACAACGCGAGAGCGAAGCTATTCTCACGCATGCGCCATAGCTCACCAAGAGCACGAGCGAGCATGGATGTAAACAGTAGCCGCGCGCGCTAGCGAGTCACCGCGAAAGATTTTCAACACATCAGCCAGACAAAAATCTAAAGTGTGGAACGTTTTCGGGTTTTACTAGAAGGACGGAAAACTCGACAAAAGCCACGCTATTTGTAAGCTATGCAGCGCACCTCTGAAGTACACTGGTAGCACAACAAACCTCGACCAACAACTTTTCAAGCCTCACAACAACGAGCAGGAGCGTGCAGCTGCCACACACAAAGCGACGGGTAACGTTATCACTCAATTTTACGGGCAACTCAGTGATAGTTCATCACGAGCTGGAGCTACACAGGCCTTGAAGATCTCTTCCACGCTGTAGTAGCTCTGGACCCCTGTTTTAAGTCCCTGCCCTTCCTCAGTAGCAGTGATAACTCCTGAGCCCACAGAATGGATGAACAGTCTTGTTGTTACACAGAAGAATAAACACGTTGTTGGACCCGAACTGCGTTGTCTCAGCCTTCACCTATAATATAAGCTGCATGACTATGACCCACAGCCATACAAGATTAATAAGAAGCATAAAGCTACAACAGTAGCCATGATGCAGAGAGGACATTCACAGCTAAAGCAACATCCCTGCATCACAAGGTAAATCCCTCAGCACACTGTCAAAATACATCTTACAGTCTGCTGTGTTTTGTTGCTGTCACTAGATTTATTCTGCCTACTGTTTTTTGATTGTTTACACTGCATTTAACCATACTGTACAGTGTACACTAAATGTAATGTCATGTTTTATTTCTAGGTAACGGGGGATTCAGTTCAGAGAGGTCCAGTGCAGACTGAACCTGCAAATGGAGATTTGGACGGCTGCAATGATGCACCCCAGACCCAAGATGAGCATAAAGGTTTGTGTTTTATAACTTGTGATCAAGAATGAGCTGACTTTGTCTTAAACTTGTGCTGCAGTCATTGTATCAGCATAAAACACATTCACTATAATGAGAGAATCTGCATGCATGCACAGAAAGAGTTAAATAATCATCATGATGATAATGATATATCTTTTACACATGTACACGAGTCCCTACATAAATAAATTCTGAACATCAGATGAAGATTTTTACATAAAATGGTAAAGTCAGTAAAAAAAAAAAAACTTCATGGCTAACAGTCAGTAATATATGGTGCTTGTTTTCTATTTCAGATGATGAACCACCTTGTAAAAAAAGAAAATGTCAGCGCTGGACGAGCTGTTGGGAGAAGACTTTGAAGTGAGGATGGCAACTAGATCTGTGAGGGACCAGGCCAGTGAAGAAGTCAAGAGGTAAAGAGAGCATGTTTTTATATTAATCCGTGCCCACCTGCTCACACAAACTCATGTTCGTGCTGCTGTTGTTAGGTGTACTGTTCTTGCATTATGTTTTGTATTATTAAGTTCAAGTTCAAGTGTTTATTTGTCATGTGCAGGTTAACACAGGGTTAACTTAGTACAATGAAATGCTCAGGATGAGAAAAAATGATTTTGACTTGCTAAAAAACAAACAACAAGCAAACAGGAAATACTAAAGCATGCAATGAGGGTACAAAATAAACTACCAAAAAGTGAAACAGTAATTATAATATTTACAAAGTTTCTGAAGAGAAAAATAGTAAACAACGTGGTAGAATTTTAACGGTGAAGCAGGATGAATTTGTGTGAATAACTATTTCAAGGTAGAAATGAAATATAAGCTAAAATGCACATGATCTATATTGCACATAACTACCAAACTACAGGTTGTGTTATTACACAACAGGTTATTGCACAGGACTCAGGAGCTTTGTGCTTATAGCTTATTCCTGGGTTTTTTTTCCTAGTGATTTTTATTTTATTACATGCTGCTGTAACCATTTGTGCCTTTTATATTTTTTCTGTATTTTCTGTAGGAAATTTTCTTTTAGCTGGTCTTTTTAGGTCCATGTTTAAAAATAAACACATTTAACATGTGATTATTTTGTTTGGCTTTTTACTTTATTTTTACCAGTGCTTTACAGCACCCTTTTAGATATGATATATGTGGACTTTTACAAATTTAAAAATGCTCTAAGAATGTCACATTTATAGAAATGGTCCTTTTTCTTTCATAATGAAATATTTGTCTACCGGTACATCAACAAATATTAAAACATAGAATTTTTTGAAGTTTAATCGAATCGAACCGAATCGCTTTTACACTGCACCGAATCGAACCGAATCGCTTTTACACTGCATCGAATCGAATCGAATCGTTCCGTTTTTACAATAAATCGTTTTTGAATCGAATCGTAACCCTTGTATCTAGATGTGAATCGAATCGTCTGTCACACAGAGATGTACAACCCTAATATATATATATATATGTGTGTGTATATCTATATATACAAAGTGTATATATATATGTATATACAAAGTGTATATGTATATATATATTATATTAGCCTTCCTGGGATGTCACTGGACCCACTCTGTCGCCAGTGGACTCCTCATAAACCATGGTGTAGATTTTATATTGAAGTCTCTCACGCTGTAATGCAGGCATACGTTTCAGGGGAGCTACCAACGACATCACAAAACGCTCTACTTCGCAGGCGGGAGGTGGTGGTGGGGGCAGTGTGGCAGCCATATCTTTTCTTGTATTCAAGAATTGAAGGACCTCACGTTCAAAATCCTTCCGCTGCATGGGTCCCTGCTCCCTACGGGGTCTCTTCTGCGCTGATCCTGTAAAGAACACAGTACATGTGTTGAATGTTAGATGAGCTTTCAATTAATTGTTCTTATGAGTTTACATATGTTCTGTGTGTGTGGGTGTGTTTTGAAGTGGGGGAGATTTTGCCACCACTGGATCAGTTGTGTGTGTATTTGTGTCTGTGGTTTTTTGACACTAAATCTACACAAAAAGCACGATGAGAGTCACACCTGGGGCAGACGAAGGTGCTGGCATCACAGACGTGGTGGATGATGTGACAGGAGAAGTAGTTCTCACTGGAGCAGGAGTTGTCACTGGAGATACGGTTTGAGACAGCTCCAACACACCTGCGTCAATAGTTTCTGTGAATCAAATAACAAATAAACAATTTATTTATTAGTCCCGGAGACTCTTCCACCTCTTCTTGCATGTTTCCACTAAACAAAGGCATTGAAAAACGTTAAATGTGTTGGCTATACTTTGTGATAGCTGAAATCATTCTTATTTTTATCCAATTTGTGATGTAGTTTGAAGGTTATGATTGTTTGAACAAACTGTGAAATAAGGGGCAGATATAATAGGATTTCATCTTCTTTGTGCTCCATTTATTTTATCCGACTTGTATTCTTGTATCTGATGAAAGTGTCTTGTATTGTTCTTTTATAATGAATGAACAAACATCAAATCAAAACGGCTAGCAGAGCTTAAACTGGCTAAACGTGAAACGTTCACCATTAAAAACTTACCCGGTAAACCGACTTCATCACTGACACTCCGCCAGGCAACGAGCTTTTTATTTCTGTCTCTGTAGAGGACATTTGACTGGTCGTAAAGGACTGGATGGGTACACACAGCAACGATGAGTTTCTCCTCCATTGTACACAACTTCGCGCTTTCTATCTGTCCAACAAACAATGCGTCACACAGTTGCGCATGCGCACAACCGTCCCCTCGTTCCGCGTCACATAGCTCCACCCCGACTCTCCCTGATTGGTTGACACACCAACCAATCAGGTAGATTTGAGCGGCGTTTGAACGTTTGAACCGCGAAAACTTCAGCTCAGCTGAAGCGGAACTTGGAAGCCGACGCCGGTTCACGTACACGGAAAAACGCTCCTCAGAACGCGCAACACGCACGCGACCTGACGCCAGACGCCAGGAGGTGCCTAGGTGCGTCCACCATTGACTTTACATGGAAGCTGGAAGCTTGGAGGTCAAAACGCTGCTCTGTGTGAACACACCATGTCTTAGGCTGAAGCTTCTTGCACAACTTCATCCCAAACCCCTGCTCAAACATCTCGGAATGACGAGTGTCGGGTCTCAACCTGGTGCCGCAGAGTAGAGCTGTCATCGGGCCGGAAATCCACGGCCCTACCCTACCCGAGCTCTTAGTTTAATTACCCAAGCCCGAGGGAGCCCGCTGATTTCCTAGAAATCACCGCCCGACCCGACCCTACCCGATTAAAAAAAAAAACAAAAAAAAAACACTACGTTTATTTATTAAGCTTTTACTGCGTTCTCCCACTCAGCAAAAGAACTTGATGTTGTTCTTCTGTGTTTTGATGGAGGAGGTGTGAGCGCGCTGCTCGCGGTGACTTTTGATGTTGAAGCTTCAGGAATGTCAGGAATGCGGCAACTTGTTCCGCCGCAGATGAGAGCAGTGTGCGGACGTGAGCGTGCACCTGACGCACGTCAGCTGGTGACATCATTTTGAGCTTGTTAAAGTTAGGCCACAGAAATAATGCAACTCTGTGCAAGTCGTGGATAATAATTTTGCGCTCCAGCACTTCTGCATGTGCGGCGCAGAAACGCCTGCTGCGGAGAGTCTGTGTGTGAGGACTGGCAGTGTTGCTTCAGTTTCTCATTCCAGAGACAAACCAGGTTGATGGTGGGATATTTGTCACCCTCCAGTTCTCTCTGTGCACGGTAAAATGGTTCGAGAAATGTCACTAAAAAGTCCAGCATGTCGGGGGAGACGCTGTCCAGGCGCGCCTGCTCTCTGGCTGAGTTGCGCAATTTAGTGGCTGCGCTGCGGTTTTCACCATCTAAATTCACTCTATTAATTATTTCCTCATCAGTAAACTTACTGCCTTATATTCTTTACAAGCAGATTAAAACAATTTTATATTGTGTGCATTTTTATTTAGTTTTGTTTGTGCTGTATGATTAAAAAAAACCACATCAAAGCCCGAGCCCGACCCGGCCCGCCAATCAAACGCAAAAATATGGCCCTACCCTACCCGAAGTCGGGTAGGGCTCGGGTAGGGTCGGGCTTGGGCGAAGAAACGACACCTCTACCGCAGAGGCCGTAAACCCGAGAACAAAACGCACAAGTCCCTTTACTTCAGTGTCCTGCGTTCACCTTGGGGCAACACATCCAGGACAGCCCCCTCCACAGATACTCTTTCTACCTCTTCCTGAGGGGCCACCAAAGAATTCTCAGGCCAGATAAGATGAATCCCTTCAGACTGTCAGCCATGACAGCATTCACAATATCAGGGCAAATCTTGCCCAAACTGCCACATCACAGTGAAGCTTTATAACCTTTGAGACTTCTGTCATGGTAATAGACTTGTCTCCCTCAGGTTTCACCACTGTGCTTCCTCAAATGTAGGCATGGTGGCCGGATTAAGAAGATCCTCAAAGTGCTGTTTCTACCACTCAACAACGTCCCCAGTCCAGGTCAGCAGTTCCCCATCCAAACCAAGCATAGCCAGGGACAGGGTCAGCTGTCTCTTTCTGAGTCACTGAACATTTTGTCAGAACGTCCCTAAGGCCAACTGAAAGTCCCCTTGTACACAAGTTTTTGCATCCTCAACCACAAAAACTCGTTTTTTTTTTTCGTTTTTTTTTGACCACCCTATCCCTGTCAGTTGCTTCAAGAGTCCTCTGGGACAGATAGACCCTGACAACTTTAGCTCAACGGCCTGCATCACTACAGGCATCCAAGAGCAGACACTTCAGTTTCCACTGTGACTGCACCAACAACCATCAGGCCACAGCGTCTAGAACAGGGGTCTGCAACCTGTGGCTCTAGAGCCACCTGTGGCTCTTTGGTCCCTCTGCAGTGGCTCTTTCAAGCTTTGACCAAAACTGACATAAACCTGAATTTTATTGGTTGTACAAACAACAAAAACAGGATTAGTTCAAACTGTTTTCCTGTCATTGCTTTTATGCATGAACAATGGAGCAAGTACAAAAAGTAAAATATCCTTTAACTTGATGCTTTATTTCTTTATATGAAGAACTGTCTGCCTAGTTTATAGAAAGAAAAAAAAGGTAAACACTGATTTTCCCCCCATAAATTTACAAGAATCTGGTCTTTTTCTTTCATAAATGTTAAAAATCTTTAGATATTTCATGCTTTATAATGTCACCCCTACTGTCCACAAATGCCCCCTCCAGCAAACCTAAAGTGGCCCATAGGCCCCCACTTGATAACCACAGTTGTAGCAGGTTGTTGCGGCTCCGGACACATTTAATGCCGTGAACGAAGGCGTATACAGTAATGGCTCCTTTGATCGTAAAGGTTGCAGACCCCTTGTCTAGAAGCTGCATGTGGAACAGAAGCTCTGAACATGGCCCATTCAGATTCCATGTTCCCGACCTCCTCCTGGGCATGTGTAAGATCTCACAGAGATGGGGGCCGGACGTTCCCAAATGAGATGCTGAGAGGCTTTGTAAAAAATAAAAAGTAAAGTATAAAGTGTTCAAAAATAAATTTGAGGACAAATCTGGCAACATTCAATCACAGCAAACTACAAAATTACCACTAAGTGAAAATGTGTCTTTCTCAGGGACCCAGCAAATTGTCTTGAATCTTGTATTCTGAGCTAACCTGCACTTTTCCTCCGTCTGCGTGGGTTTATATTGCATTTTTAATTAGAGTGGGTATAATCACAGATCTGCAGAAGTGACTTAGTTTAGTTTGCATGAAATTGGCTCTTCTGATGTTTAATGTTTTGCAATCTTATTAAAAATAATAAATGACATTTGCTGCAGTCTGCTGCTAAACTGCAGCAGGTGTTAGTCCAAATACCGACTGTATGTTCCAGTTCTGGCAGTTTGGTTTCAGGTTTTATTTGTGTTTCCTGCATATTTTATTTATTGTTTATGTGCAGGTTACATGCTAACCCAAAGCTCGTTCTTCTTCTTCATGAGCCAGCGCATTTGAAAGAAAATATTATGGTTGAGCTTTTTAGCATGTTGGCCTTCAAAGCTGGGGGGAGGAAACAGTAACTGAAGTGTTTCTGTTCCTGAGAGTCTAACAAGGGCTGCTTGGAAAATAAACGCAGTTCAAACCTGTCTGCAGAACAACAGCCTGAGAGATGAGGAAACAATCTGAGGAGGAGCAGAAAAATCATTCACCTGTTTATATCTACACCCCCACCCCCTGTTTTTTCCATGGCAAGGCCCAGCCATCCCTCCAGCTGTCAGTGTGTGTGTCCATGCGTGAATGCTCATAAATCTCTATGAAAGCTACTATCTGGAGTAAAACCGTTTTATCCATCAGGGAGTGGAAACAATCCTGCTTGATGTCCACGTGCACGGCCTTGGACATCCACACAAACACAAATGGAAAGACTTTTTTTTTTATGATAAATGCCATAGCCTCAGCATGAAATGATGTGATAGGCACCATAAGTAATTAAAGCAGGACACAGGGCAGATATTTTACATCCAGGCAGCAGAGAGGAGGCTGATACATCATGTCACTCTTTTTTTTCTCTTCCTTATTTTTATTCTTTGGTTTAAAAATGCATTTCTGGTGAAAAACAGACCTACTGATGGTATAAAAATATGAGACCCGCTTGACTGATACAGATCCTTCAACATGAAAAGCAAAACATATTATTGTGCTTAGGATTTCAGAAAGTAAAGGAAGCGATATAAACATCCATCCATCTATGGTGGGCCGTGAAGCTGCTTTGGAGAAAAAATGTAAGATCTATTGACTTATATTTATGAGACTCATTCATTCAACCTTTATTTAGTCAGGTAAATCTCATTGAGCCTCGAGGGATCATTTACAAAAGCGACCTGCTACAAACTAAAGAATGATGAACAGCAATGGTAGAATTTCCTTAAACAACAAACAGAAAAAAAAAACGTAGGAGAGAAATAGAAAGTGAAATGCAAAGTATCAAAACTAGCAAAACACCACAAGGTAGATGTACAAAATCAAAAACAGGAACATATCTGCAATGGTTTTTGCCAGGTTTCCAAAAGATTTTTAAAACCATTTAGGGAGGTCAGGGCTGAGAGCTTCAAATCTTTTTGTAAGATATTCCAGGAAGCAGGAGCAGAGTAGGAGAAGGCCCTTTTTCCAAGTTCAGCCCTCACTGATACTGTGATACTGTGATACTGAGATACTGTGACTTAGCATCTTGTAACTATGACTTTGCTCCTCAAAGTTGAGTTTGTACAAAAAATATGACAGCATCTCGTTGTTATGTGATATAATCCTATTATTATAAATTGTCCTATTTTTAATCCCTCAGAATTATGTCTTAATGTCTAAAAATATGACTTGGGATCTCTAAGTTCTGAGATACAACCTATTATTTCTGAAATCATATCTCATAATTATGACTTAAAGGAAATATGCTTCATTAGCATGGCAGAAATGGAATTTCAGATGAAAATAGTAGTTTGTATGAAATAAAAATATAAAAAAGAACAATAAGTGCATAATTTTGCTTTTGACTTTCAAACTGTGCACGGATGTTGTATTGCTAAGCAATATTCAGATTGTATTTTCCTGGTAAACAGTGCAGCAAATGAAATTGTGAAGGATGTGAACTCCTAGAGAGAAAAGAAGTTAGGAAGGAAAAAGTGCAGAATATTAGGGACAATTAAACACAACAGAGCAGGAAATGGAGTAGAATGCAGTTGGGAGATGGAGAATAAAGCCTGAAGAGTAGCTGGAAGAAAAGACAGACTCTGTTGTGTTAGCAGCGCAGATTAGTGCAGCAGCAGAGAAGATTGTGGACAGAATCTTTCATTACAGAAGAAGGTGGAGGCAGTGAAAGAAGTAGCTCCCACTCAGGTCCTGACCCGAGTTCTTATGAGCTTTCAGCAGATCTCAGATTGAATGGGGCCATTGTTCTGGATGCTGCTCAGCCTCAGCTTACTCTAATAAAGAAAAAAGGTAATAATTACAAGGTTACACTGCAGTATGCAGCTAGGAATTACACCGCTGTAAACAGTTGTTACACTACTGTAAACAGTTGTTACACTGTGTTTCAGTGTTGGTGTAAATTTTCATACTTTTATACTATTATGAAAAAACTCAGGACAGTGTTATACTTTTTTTACTATTTTATGCTTATGTGTATTAAATGTTTTAGTGTTTAGTGTTTAGATGGTTACTGTTGCACCGAGGGACTGAGAGAAACGCAATTTCGGTCCTGTGTATGTCCTGTACATATTGCAGTTCTGACAATAAAGTTGACTTTGACTTTGACTTTGACTACTGTAAACAGTTGTTACACTACTGTAAAAAGACAGTTGTTACACTGCAGTATACAGAGAGTATTATACTGCTGTAAACAGTTATTACACTGCTGTAAAGAGTTGTTACACTGCTGTAAACAGACAGTTATTGCACTGCAGTATACAGACAGGCATTATACTTCAGTGAACAGTTATTACACTGCTGTAAACAGTTATTACACCACTGTACACAGTTGGTACACTACTGTAAACAGACAGTTATTACACTGCAGTATGCAGAGAGTATTATACTGCTGTAAACAGTTATTACACTGCTGTAAAGGGTTGTTACACTGCTGTAAACAGACAGTTATTACACTCACTGCTGTATAGAGTTATTACACTGCTGTAAAGAGTTGTTACACTGCTGTAAACAGACAGTTATTACACTGCAGTATACAGACAGGCATTATTTTTTCATTCATTCAACCTTTATTTAGTCAGGTAAATCTCATTGAGCCTCGAGGGCTCATTTACAAAAGCGACCTGCTACAAACTAAAGAATGATGAACAGCAATGGTAGAATTTCCTTAAACAACAAACAACAGAAAAAAAAAAAAAAAAAAACGTAGGAGAGAAATAGAAAGTGAAATGCAAAGTATCAAAACTAGCAAAACACCACAAGGTAGATGTACAAAATCAAAAACAGGAACATATCTGCAATGGTTTTTGCCAGGTTTCCAAAAGATTTTTAAAACCATTTAGGGAGGTCAGGGCCGAGAGCTTCAAATCTTTTTGTAAGATATTCCAGGAAGCAGGAGCAGAGTAGGAGAAGGCCCTTTTTCCAAGTTCAGTCCTCACTGACGGAACACTGCAGGTGATGATGTCCTGAGAGCGCACACTGTAGCTGCACTCACGTAAAGACATGTAGGAGGAGATGTATGAGGGCAGCAGACCGAGAAGTGATTTAAAGATGAAAATGTACCAGTGGAAAAGTCTGCGTGAGGTTAATGATGTCCAGTTAACCAGTGAATACAGGGTGCAGTGGTGGGTACGATAATCACAGCCAGTTATGAATCTTAGAGCACCATGGTAGACAACATCCAACATCCGCAGGGTGCTTGTAGGAGCATTCATGTAGAGAATGTCACCGTAATCAATGGAGGGGAGGAAAGTCACAGATACAAGGCGTTTCCTAACATTCAGTGTTAGACATGATCTGTTTCTGAAAAAGAAACCCAGTTTAACTTTCAGTTTCTTTACTAGGTTTTCCACATGGAGTTTAAAAGAGAGCTGTGAATCAACCAGTATACCCAGATATTTATAGGAATCAACTAACTGAATTGGGACACCATTTGAGGATAAAATCAGAGGAAGATCTGCTGGGACCAACTTGAAAAAAACATCCCTTTTGTTTTTTCAGCATTTAGGACAAGTTTGAGACGGAACAAATCAGACTGGATGATGTCAAAAGCGGATTGCAAAAACTGGAAACCCATACGGAAAAGATATATATAAATTTTATAAAGTTTTTATATGTTCTGTTTGAAACTTATATTTTTTGTATAATGCATTGAAACCAGGTATAAGATCCTTAGTAAATTTGTATAAAATGAAACATATATAATTTGTATACTTATAAGAACAATATATGACAGTAATTTCACATACAATATCCTTAGTAGGAAAATGTACTATTAAACTTATATGAGTAGGGCAATCACCCATGAAACAAAAATACTTAAGTACTATAGAAAATGTACAGGTACTGATGTCACAAATGTGAGACATACATAGACTGCAACCCAATCCAAAATTAAAATCACTGGGTAAACACACGTTAACAAAAACACAATTTTAACACATACTGACAACTAAATTTTGGGCCAACTTTAGTAATTTTGTAAAATATAATAATTTAATGGAAGTATTTAATCTTGCATACATAAAATGACAACGTATTCCATTATTTTGTAGCAATACTTTTAATTCCGCACACAATCAAATGGAACTTAAATAGTAAATGGAGCTTATTTATACAGTATAGCACTTTCCAGCCCCATATGAGGGACCCCAAAGCGCTTTACAATACCAACCATCCACCCATTCATACACACATTCATACACCAGTAGCGGTAGACTGCCATGCAAGGCGCCTTCCAGTCCAGGGACACAACGACACATGGTGTGGGGAACCGGGATTCGAACCTCCAACCTTCCGATCGGGGGACGACTGCAATTACCACTACGACACGGCCTCCCCATCAACATATTACATAAATTGCACATTATATTTTAGAATAAATGACAATACTTAGTACCGGTAGTCTTTTCACATAACCCCAGTTCATAATACAGATTTTTTTAACCCCTAAATGATTGTTTTGAAAAGGTTCATATACATTATATGTGTATGAATACATATACTGTATGTTGATAACAGGCATTGCAAAATTCTTCACATAACAATAAATGTAGTTTTTTCAGACGTGTAACCTCATTTGTTACCTAAATAAAATAATTCCTCATCAATCCATAAACCTAAAATTAATTCCATGCTCACATGCAGATTACATTTAATCATTTACAGTAATGTGTGTTCAGTAGCCGACATACAGTCGAGCTGGACAGTGGACATTGTATATACACAGTACATACATGGTGTAACTATCTGAGTTGCATATATAGCTTTGTGAAAGCCAGTGGGAAAGTGGATGGTTGACATAATAGCTCAGTTCAGTTCTGATTAGAGAACATCTGGCCAACTTCTGCACTGTGGAATTACCATATTTTCCAATAGCATATAGACACTGATCACTTGTCTGTATAAAGTGTGACAGTGAAAAAATGTTTCCATCTTTCAGAAGCACAACAGAATTGTGATGGCTTTAAGAATGAGAGCATGGCAAAAACGCTAAAGAGACCTCAATCTACTTCTACGTTATTCTGACAGTGAAGATGAGCTACGAGGCATTGAAAATACAGGTGGTCCTCGACGCCCACGACTTACGACAATTCGGAGTTCCGAACGCATCATAATTAATAAAAATATGAAATTAAATTGAAATTAAATTTGTGGTCACTGCAGCTTCCTTTCCCCTATAGAAAACGTGTGTTGTAGGGAGACGCCAAAGGTATAACTATGGATTATTTAGCACTTCCTCAAGCCCTAATAAATATACAATATATTAATAAACACAACAATAAACATGGTCTTGAGTACACAGTGCACTTTTATTGTCTTAAAAGCATTTCTCAACCTGGACCTGGGCTGTGAATTACTATGGGTATACTGTACATTACCAGTAAAAGCACACACAAACTTACCTCAAATTAAAAAAATAATAGTAAAAAAATCTAAACTTTATTCATGTTTCACACCACCTTGAGTTCAAATTAATTTTTACATAGTAAATGTGTTACAATGTAATGCTGATAGTCAACGTGATCAATGAAGCTCCTTGTTCTGTATTGATAATTACATTTCCAAATCATACATGTTCACATCAATTATTACAAACTCATGTATAAATTCAATTTTACTTTTAATTGTTTTAGGTGTGCCAAATTTTATTTTGTTATGTTTGGACATTATTTATAAAAAACCCAGATAGAGTTTCCGGTAGTTTCCCACAGTTTCCGGCAGCAGTCAGTTTTCGGCAGTGCCGCCATGTTTTGGCTAGCTTCGGTTGCTCTCCAGCTTCGACAGTCGGACCGTATCCGCTAAGAGGTTCCTGCGCACGGATACATGAGATGTAGATGAACGGCGGTTGTGCTGAGGGACGGATGGGCGAATGAAAACGACGCTGTTGACCGCGTGAAGCAGCAGACAGCGTCAGCGAGCCGGACCGGAGTAGCAACGAGCTAACATGCTAATAACAAGCCTTGCTGTAGCATGAACGGGTAGATGCTAAGGCCCCACCGGGGACACGGAGCCCAGATGTTGGATGGACACCGACCTATCATGCTAAAATGCAGAGAACAAGAAACAGCTGCGGATGCCTTTTGGAGGTGCTAATGCTAACAAACGCAGCTAATAGCGGAGCTAAAATGCTAACGAGGTGCGGCCTTTTGGATGGACACCGCGAAGAAACGGCGCAGTAAGTTATTCACTCTTTTTCCCTTCATTATGTATGGAGTTAACATGCTAACAGTCCTTCTTGTAAACAGTTTGGACCGCGTGAAGCAGCACGAAGCTGCAGAACTCGGACCTGCAAGAGCTAACATGCAAACAGACGGAGACAGGCTTGACCAGCTCAAAGTAAGAATATTTATTTTTTGATTTACTGTAATTGTCTCTAAATTGTCTCTAAATGTACTGTATGTGTTTTTTTGATATTTATGTAGGGTACTGTGTTAGCCTAAATGTGGCGGGCAGTACATGTACTGTGGCCTAGAGAAAGGGATCTGTCGTTATTTACGTCAGCAATGATGTGCAGATTACTGTAAACATTGATGGTGTCCCACTTTTCAAAAGTAGTGGTGTCCAATTCTGGCCAATACTAGTGAAGTGTGGTAATTGGCCAAATAAGATGAGTGCCACAAAAACCAAACAGGCAATGAGGGATAAAATTAACCCTGGGGGTGACTGGATGACATCCCATTAATAAAGATAAAAAGTACTTCTGGTAAGTTTTGATACATTTAAAATGAAATGTATATTTTAATCCAAATATTGTTGAAATGTGTTTTTTTCTCTCTCCTCACTTAAGCCAAAGGTTGTGAGTGTGAGAATTACAACCTGACTAGTCAGGCAGAGGAGGATGAGGAGGACCTGGACATGGTGACTAAATCCAAAAGGAGTCGCACTTAAAAAGTAGCTCCGGAGTTTTTTTTAAGCGGTATGTTTGTCATTCTCAAGTGATTTATACATATGTAATCTGCTGACAAAAATTGGGCCTAAAACTTTTTTCACATCAATGTTTGTGAACATTTTTTGCAGGATTAACATCTTCTGATGAAGAAGAGCGTCAGAGGTAATGGTTTTCTGTAGATTTTTTCATTCCGCTTTCAAAAGTAATGACCTTTTTAGTAAGCCCTTTTATTAAAAATGGGCATGCTTATTTTTCTTTAAATCACCTGTGTAGGTGTCCAGCTGCCAAACTATCCAACGCCTCCACAGAACTACTGAACAAAGCTAGTGAGTACTTACGAGGTCACCTTTTGAGTTTGTTTTTTATTTTTTATTGCTCCACCCATCCAGTCCTTTAGAGCTGACCAAGAGGGTATCTGTCTGCCCTCTAAAATACCAACACAATTCTGACTGCTCGGATACAGATGAGACTCAGATTCTGACTCAAGCCAAGGTGACATCAATTTTCTTTTATCTATTTAGAGTTCGGTATCATACAAATATACTGACAGTTCTCTCTTTATCATTGCGTACACAGAAGCCAAAAGCTCTCACTGGGAAGGACCCTGCAGAGGAATTCCTCGCCATGTACAGTGATACTCCGCCTTCAGACCTTCAACATGAGGAAAGTCAGACAGTGATTGAATTAAAGCGGCAGATCCAGGAACTGAAAGACGAGAATGCTAAACTGAGGGAGTTGGTTTTTCAAGGTATCACTTCACTCATTTAACAATTACACAGTCAATAAAATTCAAATAATTTAATATTTTTTACAAAACTGAACTTTGTAATAAAGAACAATGGCCCTCATGCACGAACCGTTCTTACGCACAGATTTGTTCTTATACTGTGCGTACGAGTGATTTAGGATCATTTGTGGCATCCAACAATGTTTTCGTATCCTAGGATTTTTTTCAGATACGAACAAAATTTACGTGTGGTCCAGACCTGTCGTATATTTTAGGAGCAGTCAGTCTGCTGTCATCCAGACGGCCTTTTCTCCACTAATAACTTTATATTTCGTTATTTAGAAAATATTTTGAGTTTAAAAACAATTAAATGCAACCACACATATTGGTTTAATTAAAGCGGCTTCAACACCCCCCCCCCACGTCCACCACCTTGCGCCACCCGCGCGTGACCCCCCGCGCCACTCATGTCGACCACCGTGTGCCACGCAACGCGCCACGCGCAACTGTCGGCACGGCCCCCCCACCCCGTGCCACTGTCGACACACACACACACACACACACACACACACACACACACACACACACACACACACACACACACAGCGCCGCTGCAGAGACAGGGGAGAAAAAAGCGAAACCAGCTTATACAGTTGTTTCATGTCATTTTTAATATAAACTGCCTGTTGACTGTGGGCGCTCACTGATGTCATCTGTATTCTGTGTGGGTCTGCGCTCAGATCCGGGGCTGACACTATGATCAAAGGCGAGTCAATTTTAATTCGCCAAACGCGTTTGTGTGTTTTCTGACGCATAAAAGCCGGAATGAATGGACACTTCCTGCTCGCGGTGGCAGGAAACTATATCCTTATATGGTGTTTTGAGGGGTGGGAATTATGTAAATAACCACTCGCGTGCACGAGCAGGTGAATAGAACAGGTGGGATTCATCATTATTTACACAGCTCATATACACACATTTCCTGACGATAGAAGACTTTGTTGGATCTGACGTGGCATGTTCGTACGAACACTTCGTACGAACAAAAGTAGGAGAAATTTAGGATAAAAATACGAACATTTTCGTGCATGAGGGCCAATATTTTTTTATCTAATTGGTACAGATCTGCCTGAACTCCTAAAGTCTATGAGGACTGTAATTAATCTAGCTGAACATAGTTTAGAACTGAACACACCACAACTGCCACCTCCAAGTTCTCTGCAGTCCAGGCCTGGTCCATCATCTGCAGATTCACTGCCGTCCCTCTCCAGACCTACACCCTCAAGCTCCCCATGCGAGTCGGTCATTCCATCAACAAGGGATATCCTGTCATCTAAGGTGATTGGTTAATAAAGAATGAATAAAAACATTCATCACTATACAGTATCCTAAATGCACCTTTTGCATGTCTCCATTAAACAGGTGGAGATCCATCCTGGGACTGGAGTGACGGTCGAGAAACTGGCTTGGGCCTATGCTACCAATGCAAACTCGGCTACAGTTTTTGTGAGGCATCTGCTCCCAGCAGTCTTTCCTGCGGAGACTCTGCTGGTCAGCAATCTTCGAGGGGGGAAACGAGGCCGAGGAGATGCTCGTCTACCTCTGGACAAAAAAACTGGATGCTATCTACAGTAAGTTTTCAGACTTTTATTGTGTCAGAGTGTGACTACAGTACACATAATAATAATAATAATAATAAACTTTATTTGTATAGCACCTTCCTACAATACCTTGCATTGACCAAGGTACATTAACAGTTTGGTGTACTGTGTCTGGTTCATTAAGGCCCAGGTATAGCTCTGCTTTCAGCCGAACGCCGCTCCCTTCGCGCGCGTTCACTGGCACAGCTCTGCGTTTTTTCTCGCGTTCATTCTCGCGTTTTCGCTCCAAATTCTTGACGTAATTTGAGAAGCCACAGCGCAGAAACGTTCGCTGATTGATCATTTGCTGACACGCCTACTGAATTGATGACAGGTCGGGGGGAGAAAAAAAAGGCGAGCCGGCTGCTTCAGCGCAACAGTGTTTTGTGTTTATATCTTATTAAAAGGTTATAAAAAAATAATAACAGGGAGCGCTGGTCCTGCAGCCCACAGCACACCAGGAAATCTGCAGAACCTCGCGCAGCTACGTAGGACCCGAGTTTAATTCGCTCGTGACAAATTCATTCATTTCCTCATCATTTCAGTCATGGAGTCAGCGGAGGAGGAAGCGATTACTTGACTTTTGGCAAAAAAACAAAAGAAAAGTCCAGATCAGGGACGAAGAAGAGGAATTTAATACATTTGTGTCACATCCAAAACAGTCCGGCGCCGGGCAGTTTATTGTGCGACAACGCGCCACGCGTACGCAGTCGTAAAATTTGAGCTCTGCGCGTTCGTGCCCTGCGGGGCTACGCTTGTGCCTCGCACTCGAACTGCGTTGAGCGCCGTACGGCCGAACGCCGAGCTATACCTGGGCCTTGACTTTATGAAATGGATTTCTTAGTAGATCTAAAAAAGCTAAGTCTGGTCCTCTGGACATTCAAAAAATAAAACAAAACAAAGCACAAAAAAATAGAAACGTTTCGTCTTTCGTCTCTTTCGTCTAGCACCCTCTCACAGTGGATCAACCAGTTGGCTGATCCACTGTGAGAGGGTGCTATTTATAAGACTGAGCTGAATACAGCAACTCAGACTGAGGAAGTCTTTCGGACGAAAGACGAAACGTTTTTTTTTTTTTTTGAATGTCCAGAGGACCAGACTTAGCTTTTTTAGATTTTTCTACCTGGATTATTGAGCATGCATCAGGGTATTTCTTAGTAGACATATAGAGTGATATAAAATGTTTTAACCCCCACACCTTGATGTAAATAACCTTCTAATGTTGATTTTTCTTGGTTTCTTTCAAATTAACAATTGTACTGATATTCTTTTTCCATGTCCCTTTTGTGTTCATACGTAGGTGCAACTCTTGAGCGGTGGCCTGGGACACAGCCCTCCAGCATTGGAAGCACGATCAATGGAAAGATCACAGAGCTTCGCGCTAAAAGTAAAAATGTCTAATTGAGATTAAATACATTGTTCTGTGAATTTGTTAGTGTGAAGTGTTGACAGTTTTTAGCTATTTAAAAGGCTTAATTTTTTCATCCCGTTTACCATGTTAGTTACCATGTTACCATTATAAGTTCAAATAAAATTTTGTCAATTTCTAAAGTGACTTGTGTTTATTATGTAAATTTGATGGTAACTGCATGAAACCATAAGAATAGGTAATTTTTTAATGTTATGCAATTCTCATAAGCTGACATGTCATTTATGCATATAAATATATACCGGTATGTAATGGTTCATACTCATATAAGTTTTTTATTAATACTTTTTGTTGGTAGCCATTAACAAAAAAAATTTAAGACATCAATTTCCTTAAAAAAAAGTACTTTCAATACAAAAAACTTATATGTAATTGTATTTCTTCATATATGTAAAGTATAAGTGTTTTACAAAGTTATTGTATAAAATTAAAAAGAGAAACATATGAAACATATATGTGAAATATAAGTTTACATATTAGTTCCATGTATTCAACATACATAGTTTTTATATTCAACATACATAGTTTTTATATTCAACATACATAGTTTTTATATTCAACATACATAGTTTTTATATTCAACATACATAGTTTTTATATTCAACATACATCGTTTTTATATTCAACATACATCGTTTTTATATTCAACATACATGGTTTTTATATCGATTCTTGTAAAATTCATTTTATTATATTGTATGAAATCTATGCAAAAGGTGCCACTTTCAGGAGTAAATCATATATGCCTTATATGTATCATACAAGCCTTATATGTTGTACAATATACAAAACATACACTTAGGATGATATCCACCTTATTTTCGTTTTCGCGGCACTACCCATAATTCATAGCGGAAGCCGGGAGTGTACTTCCGCCCGCGGTCCCGCGCTCTTGTTTACGTTTGTGGGGAAACATACTTGCTAGCGATTTATTTATTTATTTACACAAAAGTTTCCTTTACCTCACGTAAATGGAAGCACATAAGAGGTGGATAATTCCAAGGATGTTTTAAGAAGCTGCGAAGATAAGACGTTATCTGTGCTTCAGCTGTCACTGAGCAGTGACAGCTGAAGCACAGATAACGTCTCATCTCACTGCTCACGGACAGGCTGACTGGACACACTGTGGAAGGTACATCACTTATCTGATATCAGAATATTTAGATCACAGCCAGACATTAATAGTCAGAGTTCAAGTCTGTGCTGTGAATGGAAGCATACATTTAATATAAAATTTGTTGAAAATGTCACAATTGAAATGTACAAAGTTGAAACACATGCTGTTTAATTAACAAGTTGATAAAGTAGTTATATATTTTCTGCAATATTCAAATACAAGATAATATGAAATATGTACATTGTTTTGAGAAAACCATGTGTTGCCATTTAAAGAAGAACCTGTTACATTGTGGTTGAATAAAACAAAAAAAGAAGTCATTTTTCAGTTGATCTCATACATACACTATTACATAAGCTTTTCAACAAAAACATTCATGGTGTATTATATACAAAAGAGAAACATAGAAATTATTTACTCCATATCTAAAAATTTCTGTGTTAAGGTCCTCTCTCAGGTCGTAGAATCTTCAATCACCAGCAGACTCCCAGGACATGGATGGAAACTCGACTTCGTCCAGAAGTTTTGTGCAGTCGTACACACAGCAACAAACCAGTTAAAATCTTCTATAAATAAATCTGCTGTTCATTTAATTTGTTCTTTTTGTTGTTATTTCAATAATTAAAATACACTGTTCAATGTCTAATAATGTGAAGTAGTTTCATTGTGATGTCACCCATACTACTCATTGTAATAAACATAAATAAAAACTAAAGGTCCTGATTGTTCTTAGGCCAGTGTTTTTATTCACATGTGCAAAGCAAAAAAACATTCATTTTGCTTATAAGTTTTGATCACCCAGGAGACTGACAAAGTTCAGAATAAAAGCTATAATTATACATTTAAAACAGTTGAAACTGAATAGTGTACAATATGACAACTGTGGGTGGTGTTGTCTTAATGAAAATGAATTGGCACAGAATAAAGATCAAAACCAATTCAACAAGCAATGATGGAGACCAGCAAACTGAACAGATTTCTCTTCATGTGGAACTGTCCGATTTCAGCCAACTCCACAGGAATCCAAGGTGTAGATCTGAGACTGGACCCAGGTGTACAAACTTATCTCTGGATGGATCTCGTGGCTTCAATGTTCTGTAAAGTAGAAAAAGAAAACTTGTCTTGTCATAGACAGTGTGTACAGTACAGTATTAGTACTAAAATGAGTAAATAAAGCATTTACTTAATGTAGGATCTTATCTCTGGATGGATCTCGTGGCTTCAGTCTTCTGTAAAGTAGAAAAAGAAAACTTGTCTTGTGATAGACAGTGTGAACAGTACAGTACAGTATTTGTACTAAAATGAGTAAATAAAGCATTTACTTAATGTAGGATCTTATCCCTGGATGGATCTCGTGGCTTCAGTCTTCTGTAAAGTAGAAAAAGAAAACTTGTCTTGTGATAGACAGTGTGAACAGTACAGTACAGTATTTGTACTAAAATGAGTAAATAAAGCATTTACTTAATGTAGGATCTTATCCCTGGATGGATCTCGTGGCTTCAGTCTTCTGTAAAGTAGAAAAAGAAAACTTGTCTTGTCATAGACAGTGTGTACAGTACAGTATTAGTATTAAAATGAGTAAATAAAGCATTTACTTAACAGATCTGTCATTAAATAATATAAATAAATATAAATAATACTGTATAAACACGTGTGCAACACACAGTTATATTATTTAATGACAGATTTGTTAAGTAAATTCTTTATTTACTCACATTTTAGTACAAATGTAGCTTCATGTGCACTTTTCTCCTCTTTAATTTACATCATTATTTTAAATGTGCTTTAATAACTCTGGTTTAATGACGGGTCAGGTTTTGAGGCCTAGTCATTGTTGACACGGTCTGTCTTTGAAAAAAGATGTGTAAACTGTCTCAATCATATAACCAGCTAAATAACAGTTTAACTAAAATAACACAGCCAAAAAAAAAGTCCAGGCTCAAGAACCAGCACTTTGTTGTGAGTGTTACCGTCTGGAAGTTAGCCTTTAAAGTAGCTACATGCTAAGCTAACCACAGCATTATCACAGCAGTACAGACGCTAAATCATGAAAAAAAAAAAAACAGCTACTAAACAGACGGTTATACTCCGATATTGTTCTGACATGGTTTCACAAAATGATTTATATAGAATATTTTGTTTACCGAACTAAAGTTGATCGGAGCGCGACGTCTTCGACAGCAGCTCAGAGCCAGACACAGACAGAGGAAGGAGCAGCTGTCAGCTCCTCCGATGGACGTAGATCCTTCACGTTTACAACAGCGCGTTGCTCAAACGTATACCTGGCTGTAACACCCTCTAACCCAGCAAGAAACAACCCAAAAAATTAAAAAAACGAGAGAAAATAAACTGGTGTCCCGGCTTGTTTTTCACAGCAAACCACACGCTACAGGACTTCCGGGTTCCGGCGGAAGTTTACCACCGGGAGGGGGCGGCACCGGACTGTCATGGCGGCCTACATGAGCTTTTGGCGAAAGAGGTGGATAAGGTTACTTGTTTTTTAAATGGTTTTTATATATCTTTTCCATATGGGAAGCCTTAGCAACTGTTTTAGCTTGACAGTAAACAACTGTGTCATCAGCATAGAAATGTAAGGATGCATCAGGGATGCTCTGACCTACATGAGACATGCATTATACTGCAGTGAACAGTTATTACACTGCTGTAAACAGTTATTACACTGCAGTATATTGAGATGTATTATACTGCAGTGAACAGTTATTACACTGCAGCATACAGCTAGGAATTACACTGCTGTAAACAGTTATTTCACCGCTGTAAACAGTTGTTACACTACTGTAAATAGACAGTTATTACACTGCAGTATACAGACAGGCATTATACTGCAGTGAACAGTTATTACACTGCTGTAAACTGTTATTACACTGCAGTATATTGAGAGGTATTATACTGCAGTGAACAGTTATTACACTGCAGTATACTGAGAGGTATTATATTGCAGTAAACAGTTATTACACTGTAGCAAACAGCTATTACACTGCTGTAAACAGTTATTACACCACTGTAAACAGTTGTTACACTACTGTAAACAGACAGTTGTTACACTGCAGTATACAGAGAGTATTATACTGCTGTAAGCAGTTATTACACTGCTGTAAAGAGTTGTTACACTGCTGTAAACAGACAGTTATTGCACTGCAGTATACATACTGGCATTATACTGCAGTGAACTGCTTTTACACTGCTGTAAACAGTTATTACACCACTGTACACAGTTGGTACACTACTGTAAAAAGACAGTTATTACACTGCAGTATGCAGAGAGTATTATACTGCTGTAAACAGTTATTACACTGCTGTAAAGAGTTGTTACACTGCTGTAAACAGACAGTTTTTACACTGCAGTATACAGACAGGCATTATACTGCAGTGAACAGTTATTACACTGCTGTAAACAGTTATTACACTGCAGTATATTGAGATGTATTATACTGCAGTGAACAGTTATTACACTGCAGTATGCAGAGAGTATTATACTGCTGTAAACAGTTATTACACTGCTGTAAAGAGTTGTTACACTGCTGTAAACAGACAGTTATTACACTGCAGTATACAGACAGGCATTATACTGCAGTGAACAGTTATTACACTGCTGTAAACAGTTATTAAACTGCAGTATATTGAGATGTTTTATACTGCAGTGAACAGTTATTACACTGCAGTATACAGCTAGGAATTACACTGCTGTAAACCGTTATTTCACCGCTGTAAACAGTTGTTACACTACTGTAAATAGACAGTTATTACACTGCAGTATACAGAAGGCAGTATACTGCAGTGAACAGTTATTACACTGCTGTAAAGAGTTGTTACACTGCTGTAAACAGACAGACATCTTTATGTTATGATTCTTTAAAGGTCAAATGCAAATGGAAAGTTCTCTTAACTTCCAGTATGGATTTAAACACTATACACACTTCACATTGTAAAATAAGTTTAGGAAATTGAATGTTCGAGGACACCACTTAAGAAAATATAACGTTTAATAGGAAAAGTTTGAAGTGACAAACAGAAGTAACGAATTTCCATCTGGTGTCTCACGGCTTCCTCCAGAAGACGACACAGGTTGTTGAATTCTGGTGATTTTCTTCTGTTGACTGTAAAAGAAAAATGTGGTTAATTTAGTCCAGAAACTGTTTTTTTTTTTACTAACAGAATGTAATCACAGGATGTTCATGTACTGACTGTAACCCGTTGGAGTTATTTGAATTAATATTCAATGTTTTACAGACATAAATGTGTTAAGCTAGCTTCAATTATTTCGTCATAGTACTTTGTTACACTTATCATGAAATACCTAAAAAACCACACCACTTATATTATCCAAACTAATTTTGTGTAATCACAAGATGTTCATGTACTGACTTTTACCTGTTGGAGTTATTTGAATTAATATTCAATGTTTTATAGACATAAATGTGTCAAGCTAGCTTCAATTATTTCGCCATAGTACTTTGTTACACTTATCATGAAATACCTAAAAAACCACACCACTTATATTATCCAAACTAATTTAGTGTAACCACAAGATGTTCATGTACTGACTGTAACCCGTTGGAGTTATTTGAATTAATATTCAATGTTTTATAGACATAAATGTGTCAAGCTAGCTTCAATTATTTCGCCATAGTACTTTGTTACACTTATCATGAAATACCTAAAAAACCACACCACTTATATTATCCAAACTAATTTAGTGTAACCACAAGATGTTCATGTACTGACTGTAACCCGTTTGAGTTATTTGAATTAATATTCAAATTTTTATAATTTATTTTCGTAGTGCACGCACAGGTTTGGAAGAAGTCAAAGCGAACCTACTTTAAATGCAGCAGATTTGACCACTACGTGACAATATTAAAGAGTGGTTGAGCTCAGGAGCCCTCGTACTATAAAGTCAGCTATGAAATATATTTTTATATCTGTTCATTGAGCTACATTTTAAAGACATAAAGCCGCCCGCGCGCGTTGCTCGTGGCGATCCTACTTTTTAAATTCCTGCAGTTTTGAGCAGTACGTGATTTTATTAAGGACACGTTCAGCTGAAGACCCATCTTTGCTATAATTTTAAAAACAAATAATTGTTTTTACCGTGTTTATCATGTAAAGTCCTGCCGTGATCACTTCCCTCTTCCATGAAAACAGCTCGAGTCCACACAGACTCCTTCCGGAGCGGGTGAGCACGCGTTGGCACCCCTCTGAAACCACACCAAAAATCTGGCGCGGGGCAGCACGGAATATCCGGAGGGGAAGGCGTAAAGGGGGTGTCTGCGACGCACATATGACGTAATATCTTACCCGTGCCGACCGGTGGAAAAGGGGCATTATAAGTGCAGAGAATTCTTTAAGGGTAGATGAGGAAATGCTTCACTTGACGAGGCAGATCGGGGCTGTTGTGCTTAAAATTAGTGTTTATATAATTATTTTCAGTTACATATCCAGGATAAGTTTTATTCATTCAAGGCAGTCACATTTATTCATAACTTTATTATTAGTAAGCCTGAGAGTTACCGGATCCAAGCCGGATCCTAGCAAACAGTTACTGGAAGCACCCTGTCAAAATAAGAGAGTTCCCAGATTCTGTTCCGGCAGGATCCAGCTCAAATTAGGCCCTTATTAGAGGCCATTTAAAAAAACGCTCTTTATGAAAGTGCTTAACTGTTACTCTACACTATATGAGTCAATCTCTAAGCCCGGGGCCAAAATGTGGCCCTTGTTGACATCTTATCTGGTCCCCAGATGTTATTTTAAATGTAAAATACTTTTAGCACTTTTTTTTGTAATCTTTGATTATGATGTCAAAAGTGCAACAGAGAACATCAAATAAAACCAATCAAACTCTTGCTGAGGAATTTGCAACCAAGAAAATTTGTTGGGTATCTGACTTGACAATGTAGATTCTGAAACTGGCCCTTGGTTTGAAATAGGTTTTAATTTTGGCCCCCTTTTATAAGTGGGTTTGACACCACTGATCTACACCAAGCAGACAGCCATTAAACAGCTGTAAGCCCAAACTCAGGCAGTGTTCACAGGTCATAACCTTTGATTTGTTTCATATAACCCACCACTGTGAAAGATGGGCAATCCTGTAATCACCTCCCTCTATGAGTGTGCTTTTTGTCTGTGTCGCATATCATTTTAACTACTGTAATTTCCGCTTGATAAGTCTCACCCCTCTATAAGTCGCTTTGTCCAATTATTGGCAATAAATTGGAAAAATCCATAAACGTGTTGCACCTTTATTTAAGTTGCATCTATTATGCGTCACCGCTACGCGACGCGTCAGCGCGTCATTTGCCCTGCTGAAAATGGTGGCCACAGTAGCGAGCGAGTACGGAAGGACTTTACAAGATTAACACGGTAAAAACAATTATTTGTTTGCTGAAAATTATAGCAAAGATGTGTCTTAGCTGAACTTTTCCTTAATAAATGAATGCAACTGTCAAATCAGCTGGATTAAAAAACTAGTTTCGCTACGTGCATGCGAACGGGTGGGACCGCAGCATTTTCTTTAAAATTTAGCAAAAATAAACGCTTAAAAATATATTTTTCTTAGCTGACATTATAGCACAAGTATTCCTGAGCTTAACCGTTCCTTAATAAATTCACGAAATGGTCAAATCAGCTGGATTTAAAAAAGTAGTTTCGCCATGTGCACGCGCGCGGGTGGGACGGCTTTATTTCTTTAAAATTTAGCAAAATAGACATTTAAAAAATATATTTCTTAGCTGACATTATAGCACAAGGGTTCCTGAGCTTAACTGTTCCTTAATACATTCACAAAATGGTCAAATCAGCTGGATTTAAAGGGGACCACAGATGCAAAATTCACTTTTTAATGTTTTTTTTAACTCAACTTTGGGTATATACTTCATAAAAAAAAACAGTCATAGTGCCAGAAAAATGCACCCAGTGGTTTATTTACTCTAAGTATATTTATTTATCTTTGATAGAAACATTTCGTTTTCAAATCCTACGGTTTGTGACGTCATAAGCCGCAGCCACAACCCACCTCAAACCTGAGTCCAGCCCCTCACCTAGCAACCCCTGGTGCGGCTCACTTCAGTATAATAGACGTGACGGTTGCTTTTTCCTGATTTCATCTTTAATGTTCTTAATTTCATGTGTACAGCACTTTGTTGCAGCTGTGGTTGTTTTAAATGGCTTTATAAATAAAGTATAATTGTTATTTTTACGTTTTAGTTCAATTTTTAGCGTATTAGCGATCGCTCCCAACGAGCAGCCGGCAGACGGAAAACGAGCAGACCGCCGGCGAAGAGACCATCTGCGGGCGGGAGCTGCTGGGAGCTGATAGCTTTTGAGGAGTGTGGACTTGCCTCAGAGGTTGCCTCATACGGATAAATTAACTGGAAACACTCAGTGAACTTTGTGTATGTGTCTGGACTGAAGCAGAGATCGCTCCCAAAAGCGCCGCATGCAACGAGCGGACATAAAAGGGCGGAGGATGAACAAGCTATTTTTAGCATCGGATTTAGGCTAAAAGGAGCAGCTCATGGCGGCGCGCGCAGACGGCTTTCGGTAAGTTATCTTAAGCTAGCACTAACAGTAAGTCAAATGAGTAATAAAAAAGAGCTAATTTTAATAATAATAATAATAATTAATTCAATTTATAATGCACTTTTCATTACTGAAAATCTCAAAGTGCTACACATTTATTGAATGCTACACACATTCATAAACCGGTGGCGGCAGACTACCATGCAAGGTGCTTGTGGTGTAATTTTAAAACAACAACAGATTAGAGATACTGGCTCTTACAGAGGGCGGAGTAAATGTAAACAGATCTTTGAAGGGCATGACCATGAGAGCTCATAATAATAATAATAATAATAATGTCTTTGTCTGTCATCTGTGTATGTTTCCCATACACAGACGAAATTCGTCTCTGCATTTAACCCAACCACCACCAGGTGGTGCAGTGAGCAGCCAGAAAGCGCCCGTGGAGCTGGAGAATTAGGTGTGCACTCATAGACACCCCAAGGTTCGTAAATGAGCCCATGAGGTTCAAAAGATTTACCTGACTAAATAAAGGTTGAATGAAAAGGTGTGTAGTGGCCGGGGCGCGAACCCGCGTCCTTTGGGTCCCAAGTCTAAAGCCCTGCCACTACATCATAAACCAGTCGTTCAAAACGAAAGTTAAAAATGGCAGAATTAAAAAGGGTATAATTGATTATCTAAGAATTATTTTGTGTATTAAATTGAATGAACATTGTCTGGATAGCCCACAGACATACCATAAAAAATGTAAAAACCTATCTGTGGTCTCCTTTAAATTGTTTCGCTTTGACTTCTTCCAAACCGTCGTGTGCGCTGCAAAAATAAATTATAAATAAATCGAATTTTAGCTAAAAATATCATACAGCTAACAGTTTGTAAATGACCACCAAGTAATTACTTTATGTAAATTTCAACAAAATCTGTCCTGTGGGGCAACCGTGGCGTAGTGGTAATGGCAGTCGTCCCCCGATCGGAAGGTTGGCGGTTCGAATCCCGGTTCCCCACACCATGTGTCGTTGTGTCCTTGCGCAAGACACTTAACCCCGAGTTGCTCCCGGTAGGACTGGAAAGCACCTTGCATGGTAGTTTGCCGCTACCGGTGTATGAATGTGTGTAGCATTCAATGTATGTAGCGCTTTGAGATTTTCACTAAGGAAAAGTGCGTTATAAATTGAATTCATTATTATTATTACCCCTCCCTGGGCTGCCACCTTACCGTGGTGGAGGGGTTTGAGTGTCTCAATGATCCTAGGAGCTATGCTGTCAGGGGCTTCATGCCCCTAGAAGGGTCACCCAAGGCAGACAGGTCCTAGGTGAGGGATCAGACAAAGTGCAGCCCAAAAACCCCTATGATGAGTACAATTAATGGACTAAGTTTTCCCTCGCCCGGACGCGGGTCACCGGGGCCCCACTCTGGAGCCAGGCCCGGAGGTGGGGCACGCTGGCGAGCGCCTGGTGGCCGGGCTTTTACCCATGGAGCCCGGCCGGGCACAGCCCGAAGAGGAGACGTGGGTCCCCCTTCCCATGGGCTCACCACCTGTGGGAGGGGCCAAAGGGGTCGGGTGCAATGTGAGATGGGTGGTGGCCGAGGGCGGGGACCCTGGCGGTCTGATCCTCGGCTACAGAAGCTGGCCATTGGGACATGGAATGTCACCTCTCTGGTGGGGAAGGAGCCTGAGCTAGTGTGTGAGGTTGAGAGGTTCCGACTAGAAATAGTCGGACTCACCTCAACGCATGGCTCTGGCTCTGGAACCAGTTTCCTTGAGAGGGGTTGGACACTCTTCCACTCTGGAGTTGCCCCTGGTGAGAGGCGCCGAGCAGGAGTGGGCATACTGGTTGCCCCCCATCTTGGTGCCTGTACGTTGGGGTTCACCCCGGTGAACGAGAGGGTAGCCTCCCTTCGCCTACGTGTGGGGGGACGGGCTCTGACTGTTGTTTGTGCCTATGCACCAAACGGCAGCTCAGACTACCCACCCTTTTTGGAGTCCTTGGAGGGGGTATTGGAGAGTGCGCCTCCTGGGGACTCCCTTGTTCTACTGGGGGACTTCAACGCTCACGTGGGCAATGACAGTGAGACCTGGAGGGGTGTGGTTGGGAGGAACGGCCCCCCTGATCTGAACCAGAGTGGTGTTCTGTTATTGGACTTCTGTGCTCGTCATGGATTGTCCATAACGAACACCATGTTTAAGCATAAGGGTGTCCATATGTGCTCTTGGCACCAGGACACCCTAGGTCGCAGTTCGATGATCGACTTTGTTGTCGTCTCATCTGATCTGCGGCCGCATGTCTTGGACACTCGGGTGAGGAGAGGGGCGGAGCTGTCTACTGACCACTACCTGGTGGTGAGTTGGCTCCGATGGTGGGGGAGGATGCCGGTCAGACCTGGCAGACCCAAACGTATCGTGAGGGTCTGCTGGGAACGTCTGGCAGAGTCTCCCGTAAGACGGAGCTTTAACTCCCACCTCCGGGAGAGCTTTGAACACGTTCCGAGGGAGGCGGGGGACATGGAGTCCGAGTGGGCCGTGTTCCGCGCCTCTATTGTCGAGGCAGCTTATCGGAGCTGTGGCCGCAAGGTTGTTGGTGCCTGTCGAGGTGGCAACCCTCGAACCCGGTGGTGGA
>JBBPBX010014821.1:0-43280 GCA_038048925.1 Garcialebias charrua | reverse complement strand
CCCCCACCACACACACACACACAACGGCAGCAGCAAAATAACCAAACAGAAAAGAGAAAAGTGTTTGTTGTCGTCTGTTTGAGAGCAGAAAACAGTTTAGAGCAGTCATCCACAGGGACAGACACAAAGATCAAAACTGAAATGGTAAATGTTTCTCAAAAATAGGAAGAACAAACCTGTTGTCCTAATTGGAGGAACATCTGACCTTTGGATCTTTACGGACAAATATCTCAAATCTGAGAGAAAGAGGAGACGTGTGAAGCCAGGAGGAAAGAATCATTAAAAAAACACTTTGGAACAGCTAAAGTCTCCTTATCCTCCGTAAGAAGCTTCCTGCAGCTCAAGAAAAGCTCTGTCGCACACACGCACACACACACACGCACACACACTTCCCTTTCTTCCATAGAGACTGATATTCCTTGTGATTGTCTCCTGAGATCTGCAGAGCTCCGTTGTGTGTCAGAGCCGTGTGTGTGTGTGTGTGTGTGTGTGTGTGTGTGTTTGTGTGTGTGAGTGTGTGTGCACACATGCAGGTCCTGTATCTGTTTCCTGTTCTTCTTACAATTTGTAACTTAGTCGAACATCTTTGTTTTCTGTACCCGTGTTTTAAGAAGAAAAAAAAAGTTGAACCAGGACCGCCGGCCTCTGGGTGGAGAGAACGTTCTCACGAAGAACACAAAGAACAACCGGAGCTTGTTCAAACTGCACATGGAAGCACCCACAGAGTGAAGACGAAGCAGCAACTGGACCAGCCTTCCTCGTCAGGTGGTTCTAGCACCTGTTTTAGGCCCCGCCCCTTGCATGTAAACAAGCCGAGCTTTCCTCCGGTCATGGAGAGGACAGGGTCTGGATTGACGACCTCGGTGCGGACAATGTTTTGATGTCTTGAAGTCATGGCCTCTGGTCCAGTTCTGACTCGTCTTTGACTGGTGAAGATTCTCAGTCATCCAGGACATGATAAAATCAGAACAAGCGTTCAATACAAAAACAACTGGACTTTATTTGTTACAGAAAACGTTTCACCCTCTATCCAAAAGGCTTTTTTAATTCAACGAGCAGGCTGTGTGACAGTGAAGTTATAAACAGGCTGAGATGACACACACCAACCTATGTAAATTGAAAGCTGAGATAACGCACACACATACCTATGTTATGGATATGTATGTTATCTCAGGTATGTGTGTGCATTATCTCAGCTTTCAATTTACATAGGTTGGTGCGTGTCATCTCAGCCTGTTTATAACTTCACTGTCACACAGCCTGCTCTTTGAATTGAAAAAGCCCTTTGGATAGAGGGTGAAACGTTTTCTGTAACAAATAAAGTCCAGTTGTTTTTGTATTGAACGCTTGTTCTGACTTGTCTTTGACGTTTCTCCATCTCTCCACTCCAGATGGTGCAGGAAGGTTCTGGTCGTTGGGCTTGTTTGTCTCACTGGGATAATCTGGTTTTACTGTGGAGGATTGGAGCGTTTCCTCCTTTGAACCTCTCCCTTCTGGACTTCGTCTCTGAGCTTCTCCTGGTTGTTCTCCTCCTTCTACCATTACACGTGACATGAGCCCGATGCGCGACAGTTATAACGGTCCCTGTGAAACGACGTCGCGTATAGGATTTATTCGTGATGAATCATTTCAGCTTCAGACGTTTCATCCGTTTCAGTTCTCTGACAGGAGTCCAGTGAAACGGAACAGGTGGAATTCTGGGAACAGGATGACGCGCACGTGGTTTCTATCTGCGTTGACGCAAGAAATAACGAGTGAGTGTTTCATCATCGGGAGGAAGTTCCTCGCACTTCTTTTTGGAATTTTTTTTGTTCTGTGTGAGAACAACACCGGCTCCTTTCTGAAATAAATTCATCTTTAAATAATTAGTACACAGTATGAGCAACACGAGCATGTGAGCTGATCATGTGTGTCCTCTAAAAGTACACGCTAAACCTGTGAGTTTAATATCTGTGGAATCTCAGCCCGTGTGTGTAGTGTGTGTGTGGATTATGTGTCCTGTGGGAGGCTGTTCAAGGCGCGTTTGTTCTGTCAGTCTTGATAAAGTCGGGGATATATCTGCTTTAGAACAAAGAGACACGACTCAGCAGCATCTCGCCAACTTTCCTCCTTTTTCTTCTTCCCGTCTCTCCGTCTCTCCTGAGACTCCCTCGGCTTCCCAGGAACGCCGTCTGAGTGAAACCTGACACAACACTCTCACACACGCAGAATAGATGAATCCAACGCAGCACTAAAAGTAGTTTGACGTGGAGCGTCGAGCCAAAGTCAGGCCAAGGTTGGCTCTGTGTGCCGAGTTTTCACGCAGAACAAAGAGCAACCTGCAGCAGCCGAATGCAAACGTGTCGTTGTCGCCCGCCGCCACGAATGGTGGGCGGTCAACCTCGTTCAAAATGGCCACTGCAGCTAAACAACATCCCTTCTTCCATTCCTTCCTACTTCCTCCACAGACATTTTCTGGATCAAAATTCCTCCATGTGGTTCTGATGATGTCTGTGCTGAAACGTTCTCTAAAAATCCTCATCTTTTGTCAAACTGTTAGTGTTGACATAAGTTAAAATGTCCGCCACAGCTAACTGACATCAGCCAACATGAATTGATTCCAAGGCTACGTTCACACTGCAGGTAAAAGAGACCCATATCTGACTTTATGACATTCTGAATGTGACAAATCTGTTTTTTTCCCACAAGATCAGCAGAAAGACCAAATGTAAACAATGGACCAACCATGTCACATGACATAACTGGCTCTGACCTCACAACAACTTCAGAACCGATCCACTCATTCTAACATGTGTAGCATTTTTCTATAAAGACAGCGAGCTGCACGTGATGTCATGTCTTCAGGATCGTGGACTGCTCCCCCTGGAGTCTGATGGAGGCCGGGTCTAATTTATAATCTGGACGACCACAGAAACACCTGATCTGAGCGCTAAGAGCTGCAGAGTGATCGCAGTCTCAATTTCACAGGTGTAGAGCTAAAATGTGTTGTGGTAGTAGCTGAGAGTCATCCCCAACACACTCTGACAGTGTGTAGTACTGTGTGAGATCATTCAGAACTTACATCTACAGAGTGGGACTGATCAAAGGAGTTTTTTATAACTCCCATCATTTCTCATCAGAAGACGGTTGGCTGAGACAGATGGACATTCGGCCTGGGCCTGGTTCTGGTTCTGGTGAAGGACTTTATTGATGAATTGGTGCCGTATAAATAAACTGAACTGTGATGAACGTCATAGCATGGTTCTGAAGCAGGAAACACAAAATATCTGGAGTTTCTGGAATATGTTGTATATGATGGACATTTTGGACACATTGGACATGTTGTATACAATGGACATGTTGAAAATGTTAGACATGTTGGATGTGTTGGACATGTTTAGCATGTCTTTACTGTCCAACACATCCAACAAGCCCAACACGTCCAATGTGTTAGACGTGTTGTACAATGTGTTGGACATGTTGGATGTGTTGTATATGATGGTCCATCATATACAGCACATCCAACATGTCCAACATTTACAACATGTTCATCATTGAACATGTTGTAAATGTTGGACATGGTGTGTATGATGGACATGTTGTAAATGTTGGATATGTTGGACATGTTGGACGTGTAGTATATGTTGGACATGTTGGGCATGTTTGACGTGTTGGCCATGATGGGCTTGTTAGACATGTTGAATATATTGGACATGCTGAACATGTTGGACACATTGGTCACTTGTTGGACATACAGTATTGGTAATGTTGGACATGTTGGACAAATGTTGAACATGTTGGAGGTGTTAGCCACATTGGACACACATTGGACATGTTGGATATACAGTATTAGTAATGTTGGACATATTGGAAATGTTGGCTGTGTTGGACATGTTAGACATGCTGGAATTGTTGAACACATTGGACATGTTAGACATTGTGGATGTGTTGGACATGTTGAACATGTTGAACAATGTGGATATGTTGAACTTGTTAGACATGTTGAAAGTGTTGGACATGTTGAACCCATTGGACACATTGGACATGTTCTGATGCTGGAGTGTCAGACACATGTTGGACATGTTGAATGTATTGGACATATTGAATATGTTGGACATGTTGAATGTATTGGATATGTTGGATGTGTTGAACATGTTGGACATGTTGAATGTATTGGACATGTTGGACGTGTTGGACATGTAGTGTTTGCGTGTTTTCTTTCTTCACTTTGGATGAACCAATGATCAGTCGTCTGCAGATTAAAGGAATAGTTCTGCTAAAACCCTCCTCAGTCTTTGTCTGCTTCTGTGAGTTTGATCAGTCGCACCCACCAGCCCACTGGAAGTGGACCTTCAGGAGACTTCAGGAGCAGCGAGGACAGACTGAAAGGACGCTCGCTGCAGTTGTGTCTCACCTGCTGATGATCCGTGTTTCCTGCGTGACTTTAGGTGTTTGTCACCCGACTGTAACGCTTCTCATCATCTGAAGGAGAAAACTGCCTTTTTACTGTTTCACACGACATGCAGGACACACAGGAAGCTCCACTGCACAATTAATGTGTGTGTGTGTGTGTGTGTGTGTGTTTGCTCACCATTCATCACCCCGCTCTCCGTTTGACCTTGGCACCCTCTTCATTAGAATAAAGATTGTCTGTCGTTTAGGCTACATGGTCGGTCTTCTGGACACACACACACACACACAGCGGAGCCATGTTATTACGCCTCTGTCATGGTGGTGGAATGAGTGGGGGCGCAGGTCGGCATGTCTCTGGATGAAAGATGAAGTGAAGAAATAAAAGAAGGAGAAGAATCAATAATCAAACCGGAGCAACGGAAACGTTTTAGAGTTGTGTTCACAAAAACCTCCAACAAAAGCTGTTGCTCAATAATGTATTATAGTTATACAATATTTATATTTGTATACAATATTTATATTTATATACAATATTTATATTTATATACAATATTTATATTTTAGTTCAGTGTACTCATCAGGGAAAATAGTCTGACTGTAGCTCCAGCTGATTTTTGTCTGCGTTTGCTAGGCTAGCTGTTAGCTGTCGGAGGCTATTTTAGCTAATTCTTTTAAAAGAAGAGTCAGAGAGTCAGAGAGTCTTTATTGTCATTTGCACCGCATGTGGTACATGTGATGAAAACGAGATTATGTACACGAGGTCCCAGTTACATCCAACAACAAATGCAAGAGAAAAACAGTAATAACATCTAGAACTAACTAAGAAAAACATCAACTAGTAATACACTAAGCCTAATATAGTGGAAATAAACAGCAGCACGAACATGAGTTTGTATGAGCAGATGGTCACAGATGAACACAGATGAACACAGATGAACACAGCAACAAGAAAACAGATCAGCATCAGTATGATGTGATATTTTGCAGTGTTTATTTTTTATTTTATTTTTATTTATTCATGAGTCTAACAGCCTCAGGGTAGAAGCTGTTCCTCAGTCTAGTGGTTCTACACTTGATGCTCCTCAACCTCCGTCCTGAGGGGAGTGGGGCAAAGAGTGAGTGTGCTGGATGAGTGAGGTCTTTCATGATGCAGGTGGCTCTTTTCCTGCATCTGGAGGTGTAAATGTCTGTGATGGTGGGGAGACTGACTCCAACATCTTCTGTGCAGCCTTCACCACTCTCTGCAGAGCTTTCCTCTCTGCAACTGTGCAGCCTCCATGCCACACGTTGATGCTGGAGCACAGGACACTCTCCACTGCACACCTGTAGAACGAGGTGAGAACTGGGCTGCTCAGACCAGCTCGTCTCAGCCGTCTGAGGAAGTAGAGTCTCGAGTAGTAGAGAAAGTAGAGTAGTAGAAGTAGAGAAACGAGTTCACGTCAAAACTGCACTTATCAAATATTTAAACGAATGAAAACAAATATCTCCGTGAATAAAGCATGCATTAGGTGTAACATGTGACAAAACAAACTCCCTGCTTGATGCACACAGCAGCTCGGTTCTGATCCAGCGGGTTTATAGTCTTCCTGCAGGAGATTTAGGAACCGAGCTCTGGGGTGAGCCGAGCCGGTTCATTTAGAAAGAAACCCACACAAGTCAGCCCAAAACACAAATAATGAAACAGGCGAAACAAAACGTTAAAAGTCACTTGTTTATGAAGTCAATAAAAAGTGGAAACATTTCAGCTAAAATTAGAAAATGACACAACAGCGTCAGAACTAGAGCCACATGCTAGTGTGTAAACACGTGAGTTTAGCTGTGTGAATAATGAACCACACTATTGTAATCCAGTTTTGTGTCGTACGTTTTCCTGCACAATTCTCGTCCCGCAGTTTTCAAGCTATTTCAATAAATCATAAATCAAAACGTTCGGCTCTTTTAGGACAATCCTGCTTTGATTTTTGGTGTTGGTGCAACTTTAGCTTTTTGAAACATTTAGCCTTTTCTGCCATTTTTGTTCACATAGAAAATGAATTGAGCTCATTTTCCATCCTTCAAATCTTTAGATCTGTTTACAACCTTTTACTGCTCCTTTCATATTTTGTTCTGCTTCAGTTTCTTGTGCAAATTTTAACTTTTTTCAGCTACTTTCAGCTGTTTTGTGCTCTTTTCTGCTTTCTTCTAACAACATTTTTATGCGTCTTTTAAATTATTTCTGCTGATTTAAGCTTATTGTGCTCATTTCAGCTTACTTCTGCAAGTTTCAGCTTTTTCTGCTATTTCAGCTACTATTTAGCTGGTTTTATGCAAATATTAACTTTTTCAGCAATTCCACATTTTTTGCACTTGTTGAAGCTTTTTTCAGCCTATATCAGCAGAATTTCATTCAACCTTTATTTATACAGGCTAGCCTCGTTGAGTCACGGGGACTCATTTACAAGAGGGACCTGTCTCACTCACACCAAACAACCATCCACTCTCACACTCACACCTAGGGTCAATTTAGAGTCACCAATCAGCCTAACAAGCATGTTTTTTGGTCTGTGGGAGGAAACCGGAGTACCCGGAGGAAACCCACGCATGCACGGGGAGAACATGCAAACTCCACCCAGAAAGGCCCCGGACCGGGATTTGAACCGGCAACCTTCTCGCTGAGAGGCAGCAGCTCTACCAGTTGTGCCACCGTGCTGCCCACAAATGTGCTCTCTCCGCTTTTTTTCTGCTTTTGTTGATATTTTTCTGCTGTATTTTGGCAATTTTATGCTTTTTTCTGATAATTTCCACTATTTTGTGCTGATCTCTGCTTATTTCAGCCTAATTGGGCAAACGTGTTCCTTCTGTTTTCTTCTACTAATTTGAGTTTTGGGCATTTTTAGCCAGTTTCAGCCGTTTTCAGATAAATTCAAGTTTTTCGTGGTAATTTCAGCTACTGTACTTTCAACCTTAGCTTTGTTAGCTAGTTTCAGCTTTTTCTGCTATTTCAGCTACTATTTAGCTGTTTTATTCAAATTTTAGCTTTTTCAGCTAATTTCACATATTTTGACCTCATTTCAGCTCTTTCCACTTCCATCTAGTAGGTTACGATTTTTTCTGCCTTTTCAGATGTTTCGACTACTTTCAGCCTTTTTTTTTTAGCAGATTTCCTAATTTTTTTGTGCTAATTTATGCTTATTTGAATGTAGTTCAGCAAATATATTTTTTTGTTTTTGCTTTCTTCTGCTAATTTAGGCTTGTTCTTCATTTCATCTTCATTTCAACATGTTTTTAGGTAATTCCAACTGTTTTTCAGCAAGTTTTTCTGCAATAAGCATTCACATTGCATTTTTGCAGGAAATGTTATTTCTCTAGTTTTTATTGATCTGTTGTATTTTGATGATAAAAACCAGAACCGGCTGTCTCTGCGAGCTGGGTCCGGTTTAGACGGACTTCTTGTTGCGTAGTTCCCCTCTCTGGTCCAAACCGGACCTTAACAGATCTCATTCCTCCTCAGACTGCTCGGCTGAAAAATCTAACTTCCTGTTTGAGGCAGAAAAAGCAGATTTATTTTTGTGTTTTAACTTTGTTTGCCAAACCTTCACCCTCCCATGTGTGAAAAGAGTCCACAGGAGGAGGAGCACACCGTTAAGATAAATGTCTTTCTGGCAGCGTTTAGCTAAATGAAGGCCGAACTTTAGCTACTTTTCCTTCTCATTGACTCTATTTAAAGTCTCAGAGGAGGAAGTGGACAACAGAGGCGGCGTTGATGAGCGACACCTGCTGCTTTCATCCAGACTGTAAGTCAGGGGGCGGAGTCTTTGTGTCAGACACAAACACACACACACACATACAGACACACACACACACAGTCGCACAAAGCCACACAAGTTGGGGACAGCAGCTGTTATGTGTTTTTGTGTCTTGTGGTTGAACATCCTGAGTTTAAAGGTTCTGGTTCTCCTCCCGTGCTTTGTGTTCGGATCAGAACCATCAGGACGGTGTTGGCTCAACAGGACGGACGTTTTCCTCTCATCAGATGTTTCTTTGGATTTTTTTCTCGGGGATAAAACTCTTTAAATACGTCACGTCGGTGTATTTTCATCTTTCTGCCTTAGTAAACGTTTTGAGGTTTCAGCCCCGCTGTTTTGTCCTGAGAGCCTGGGTCCAAACAGAACCTCCAGAGAGCCTGGGTCCAAAAAGAACCCCCAGAGAGCCTGGGTCCAAACAGAACCTCCAGAGAGCCTGGGTCCAAACAGAACCCCCAGAGAGCCTGGGTCCAAACAGAACCCCCAGAGAGCCTGGGTCCAAACAGAACCTCCAGAGAGCCTGGGTCCAAACAGAACCTCCAGAGAGCCTGGGTCCAAACAGAACCTCCAGAGAGCCTGGGTCCAAACAGAACCTCCAGAGAGCCTGGGTCCAAACAGAACCTCCAGAGAGCCTGGGTCCAAACAGAACCTCCAGAGAGCCTGGGTCCAAACAGAACCTCCAGAGAGCCTGGGTCCAAACAGAACCTCCAGAGAGCCTGGGTCCAAACAGAACCTCCAGAGAGCCTGGGTCCAAACAGAACCTCCAGAGAGCCTGGGTCCAAACAGAACCCCCAGAGAGCCTGGGTCCAAACAGAACCTCCAGAGAGCCTGGGTCCAAACAGAACCTCCAGAGAGCCTGGGTCCAAACAGAACCTCCAGAGAGCCTGGGTCCAAACAGAACCCCCAGAGAGCCTGGGTCCAAACAGAACCCCCAGAGAGCCTGGGTCCAAACAGAACCCCCAGAGAGCCTGGGTCCAAACAGAACCTCCAGAGAGCCTGGGTCCAAACAGAACCTCCAGAGAGCCTGGGTCCAAACGAGCCGTTTTCGCATTGCACGGCCCTCAAAGGCCCGGCCCGCCCCTGGTTGGCCCAGAGCCCGGTCTGGCCCGCCCCCGCTCATTACGCATTGGCCGCAGAGCCGGCTTGAAGTGGGTGGGAAGTTCTCTGGAAGTGGGTGGAGTGTTCTTGTGTGCGCGCTTACAGTGTTTTAAGAGAGGAGACGCCGCTAAAAAATATTTGTTAGCTGAATATATATATTAGTGTATCTGAGTTTAATTTTTGTTAATAACTGATTACAAATCAGCTTATGTTAGAACGTAAATAACACGAAGCGCGCACCCATTTCCGCCTTTCAGCGCGACCTGAATGTCATTAAAATATAACTAATATTGTCTAACTTTTGCGCGCAGCCAGGGTTTTAAAATATAACTAATAATCTCTAACTCCTATGCGTAGCTAGAATGTTAAGAGGGGTGATTCCTTTATAGGTAAAGTGGACTCCTAAAAAACAATCCGCCACCGTGGCTCAGAGGGATCGCGCTCGGCTTTACACTCTACATTTTATCTTGACCCGGGGAAGCGGGTTCGCTTCCCACCTGGTACAAGTTATTTTACGTTTGTCTTTTATTGGATTTAAAAAAGGAGTTTGTTTAGTTAACACAACTCCTTTTTATTTACTCCAATAAAAGACAAACGTAAAATAACTTGTACCAGGTGGGAAGCGAACCCGCTTCCCCGGGTCAAGATAAAATGTAGAGTGTAATAGCCGAGCGCAATCCCTCTGAGCCACGGTGGCGGATTGTTTTTTTAGGAGTCCACTTTACCTATAAAGGAATCACCCCTCTTAACATTCTAGCTACGCATAGGAGTTAGAGATTATAAGAGTCAGAGTCAGAGAGTCAGAGAGTCTTTATTGTCATTTGCACCGCATGTGGTACATGAGATGAAAACGAGATTATGTACACGAGGTCCCAGTTACATCCAACAACAAATGAAAGAGAAAAACAGTAATAACATCGAGAACTAACTAAGAAAAACATCAACTAGTAATACACTAAGCCTAATATAGTGGGAATAAACAGCAGCACGAACATGAGTTTGTATGAGCAGATGGTCACAGATGAACACAGATGAACACAGCAACAAGAAAACATATCAGCATCACCATGATGTGATATTTTGCAGTGTTTATTTTAATTTTATTTTTATTTATTCATGAGTCTAACAGCCTCAGGGTAGAAGCTGTTCCTCAGTCTAGTGGTTCTACACTTGATGCTCCTCAACCTCCGTCCTGAGGGGAGTGGGGCAAAGAGTGAGTGTGCTGGATGAGTGAGGTCTTTCATGATACAGGTGGCTCTTTTCCTGCATCTAGAGGTGTAAATGTCTGTGATGGTGGGGAGACTGACTCCAACAGACTTCTGTGCAGCCTTCACCACTCTCTGCAGAGCTTTCCTCTCTTCAACTGTGCAGCCTCCATGCCACACGTTGATGCTGGAGCACAGGATGCTCTCCACTGCACACCTGTAGAACGAGGTGAGAACTGGGCTGCTCAGACCGGCTCGTCTCAGCCGTCTGAGGAAGTAGAGTCTCTGATGACCTTTCTTGATCAGGCTGGTGGTGTTGTTGCTCCAGCTGAGGTTATCATTCATGTGTACACCCAAGTATTTGTAGCTGGAGACCACTTCCACTGCAGACCCACCTATTTTCAGTGGGGCATGGGTGTGTTTGTTCCTTCTGAAGTCCACAATCATCTCCTTTGTCTTCTTCACATTCATGTGAAGATTGTTCTCTTTGCACCAGCTCTCCAGGTGTTCCACCTCCTGTCTGTAGCTGGACTCATCATTGTTTGTGATGCATCCCACCACCGCTGTATCATCTGCAAACTTAACAATATGACAGCCTGGAAGTGTGGCTGTACAATCATATGTGAGCAGAGTGAACAGAAGGGGGCTCAGCACACATCCCTGAGGAGAGCCAGTGCTGAGGGTTATGGTGGAGGAGGAGAAGTTGTGGATCTTCACGGACTGTGGTCTGTCTGTTAAGAAGTCTAGTACCCAGTTACAAATAGAGGGGCTTAGTCCAAGTGTAGATAGTTTGTCTATCAGAGTTTGGGGGATCATGGTGTTGAAGGCAGATGTGAAGTCCACAAAGAGCAGACGCACGTATGAGTCTTTCTGATCCAGGTGGGTGAGAGCAGTGTGGACCACGGAAGAAATGGCGTCCTCTGTTGATCGGTTCTCACGGTATGCGTATTGATGAGGGTCCTCATTGATGTTGACGGTTGCCTTGATGTGGGACATGACCAGTTTCTCAAAACATTTAGCGACTATCGGGGTGAGGGCCACCGGTCTATAGTCATTCAGACCAGTCACTGTGGAGCTCTTTGGGACTGGGATGATGGTCGCGGTCTTCAGGCAGGTGGGAACTGACTCCAGTGCAAGTGAGGTGGTGAAGATGTCAGCCAGCACCTCACAGAGCTGGTCCGCACATTCCTTCAGAACTTTCCCTGGGATGTTGTCTGGTCCGGTTGCTTTATGAGGATTAATCTTTCTGAGACTGCCTCTCACTTCTGCTGCGGACACCCTGAGATGCTCTTCATCTGGTGATGAGGTGAGTCTGGTGCTAGCTGGTCTGTTTGGATCATCAAAACGTGCATAAAACTTATTGAGGGCATCAGGCAGAGATGGGTCCCTGGGGCATTGTTTGTTTTTGCCTTTGTAATCTGTTATGCATTTAATACCCTTCCACATGCTCCGTGGGTCTTGTGAGGTGAACTGTCCCTCGATCCTCTGTGCATACGTGGCCTTGGCCTTCTTAATGCCATCCTTCAGTTCATTCCTGCTCTTTCTCAGTTCCACTTTATCTCCTGACTTGAATGCAGTGTCTCTGGCTGCTAGCAAGGCGTGAACTTCTTTATTTAACCAGGGTTTCCGGTTCGGGTAGGATTTCACATATTTTTTTATGGATACATTTTCAGAGCATGTACTGATGTAACCCAGGACTGAGGAAGCGTACAGTTCCATGTCCACTGAACTACCATCAGTGGCTGCTTCTCTGAAAACAGACCAGTTTGTCCTCTCAAAACTATTATTAGTTATATTTTAAAACCCTGGCTGCGCGCAAGAGTTACGTCAAAATTACACCACACGCGTTCCAGCTCCGCCCCGCTCCGGTCCGACCTCCGCAGCAAATACGCACCCATTATAATCAATGAGATAAAGTACACTGGCTCCGCACAGCGGCGGTGAGCTGCGGCGAGCGGACGGCAGTCCGTCAAAATTAGAAATTTTTCTATTTCTGCCGGACGCCGGAGCTGTGCCGGAGTCAACTTTTGAAGATTACGTCGCACCAACAGGAAAAGGAACGAGCACAACTTCCGTATTTACAAAATAAAATCACCACGGGCGGACTAATCCTAGCTCTATACGGATTTATTTGTACAAAAATGCTGTCAAACTATCATTTATGACTATTCTATGACTAAACTATTATATTTATGACTATGACTACACCTAATAACGCAATACAAGAAATAAATAAATAAAAAAGTATTTTATTCTGAAATGTAAACATCACTTCCTGTTGCTCAAACCATGTCCTGTCGCTTATTTACGAGAGAAGATCAAGGCAGCCTTTACTGTTGTTCTCCTTCTTCCACCGAATGAATTGTTTTGTTCTGACTTCATTATTTATCACTTGATTTATCGCGCAATCTCACAATTCCCGCGCATGCGTCTTGGAGCGGCGCATCCATGCGGACCTGAGCTGAGCGGAGGCAGTGGACTTTGGACTCGCTCAGCTGCGACCTGCGGAGCGGAGCGGACACGGACCGCGTGTAGTGTATTTTTGGGGTTAGACAATATTAGTTATATTTTAATGACATTCAGGTCGCGCTGAAAGGCGGAAATGGGTGCGCGCTTCGTGTTATTTACGTTCTAACATAAGCTGATTTGTAATCAGTTATTAACAAAAATTAAACTCAGAAACACTAATATATATATTCAGCTAACAATTTTTTTTTAGGGGTTTCTGTAGTTAAATTTTAATGAAATTCAGCTAGCGCTGAGGTTGTTGTTAGAACGAGTCCAGCCCCTGCTGCAAACAACAAATCAAATGTGAGCAGTCCATGACGTCAAACTGGGCCCGGGAGTCCGGCCCGATCAGAACCACGGTGGAGATGGTTCCAAAACGAGGGCGGACCCGGGGCGGAAAAGGAAAATGCGAACATGCCGAACCCGGGTTAGAAGGCGGGGCAGGGCGGGCTGGGCCGTTGACTGCAGTGCAATGCGAAAACGGCTACAGAACCTCCAGCAGGCTCAGGGAAAGGCTGAATGTGTTTACCGTCAAGCAGCTCATTCAGCTGGTTTCCATGGCAACAATTAAAACTCGTCGCCGGTTCTTTTGTTGTTGAAAGAACGTCTCCCCGTCTCTTTATTTACTTTTTTCTTTGCGTCTTCTTCTCTTTATAGATTTAGTGAAAGAGAAACTCCCAGAAACTCTGAACAAAACAGAAAGAGGAGAATTGATTCAGAGTTCAGGAGCACACTTCGTTGTTTTTGTTCAGGGAAGGTAAAGTGAGATGAGAAAATGTTTTTCATTGATCCATCTGGGAAACATCTAGACAATAATAAGAAGTAAGATAAAAACATGGATCCATGCAGGCACTTTGTGTTTTACATTTATTCACATGACCCTGCAGCTTGTAGAACCTCTAATGGTTGTGGAGGTTTGACCCACTCTTCTTTACAACATTGTGTTGGTTCGTTAGGTCCTGAAAGTCCACCACAGCTACAGACCATCCCAGGGAGGCAGAACCAGAACAGAACCACTTCCTGTTCTTTCAGAACTCCATCAAACCCATCTCAGCAGCTGAGGAACACAGAAACTTTACAGACGAACAGAACCAGGGGAGGAAACAAGTTCCAACTGAAAATATAAACCTGACATTTTACTCACTCTCATGAATGTTGTCTGTAAACAAAAACAAACAAATAAACAGCAACAAAATGGCTGACTAACCTGGTTAAGTATAGGTAAAAATAAATAAATAAATAAATAAAACAACAAAACAGAAGCATTGGCTTCTGTTGATCCCAGAGCAAAATGCAAAAGAACCTGGAATATCATGACGTTAAACAAACACATTAAACTGATTATTGTTGTTAACTGATTATTATTGTTAATAAAGAAGTTAAACTGATTAATGTTGTTAATAAACAAGTTAAACTGATTAATGTTGTCAATAAGACGTTAAACTGATTATTGTTATTAATAAACAAGTTAAACTGATTAATGTTGTCAATAAACACGTTAAACTGATTATCAGAGTCAGAGAGTCAGAGTCAGAGTCAGAGAGAATTTATTGTCATTTGCACCGCATGTAGTACATGTGTTGAAAACGAGATTATGTACACAGGGTCCCAGTTACATCCAACAACAAATGCAAGAGAAAAACAATAATAACATCTAGGATTAACTAAGAGAGACATCAGCTAGTAATACACTAAGCCCTAATGTAGTAGAAAAACATCATTATAAACAGCAGCACGAACATGAGCAGATGGTCACAGATGAACGCAGCAACAAGAAACAGATCAGTATCAGTATGATGTGACATTTTGCAGTGTTTATTCTTATTATTTATTTATTCATGAGTCTGACAGCCTCAGGGTAGAAGCTGTTTCTCAGTCTAGTGGTTCTACATTTGATGCTCCTCAACCTCCGTCCCGAGGGGAGTGGTGCAAAGAGTGAGTGTGCTGGGTGAGTGAGGTCTTTCATGATGCAGGTGGCTCTTTTTCTGCATCTGGAGGTGTAAATGTCTGTGATGGTGGGGAGACTGACTCCCACAGACTTCTGTGCAGCCTTCACCACTCTCTGTAGAGCTTTTCTCTCTGCAACTGTGCAGCCTCCATGCCACACGTTGATGCTGGAGCACAGGATGCTCTCCACTGCACACCTGTAGAACGAGGTGAGGACTGGGCTTCTCAGACCGGCTCGTCTCAGCCGTCTGAGGAAGTAGAGTCTCTGATGACCTTTCTTGATCAGGCTGGTGGTGTTGTTGCTCCAGCTGAGGTTATCATTCATGTGTACACCCAGGTATTTGTAGCTGGAGACCACCTCCACCGCAGATCCACCTATATACAGTGGGGTGTGGGTGTGTTTGTTCCTTCTGAAGTCCACAATCATCTCCTTCGTCTTCTTCACATTCATGTGAAGGTTGTTCTCTTTGCACCAGCTCTCCAGATGTTCCACCTCCTGTCTGTAGCTGGATTCATCATTATCTGTGATGCATCCCACCACAGCTGTATCATCTGCAAACTTAACAATATGACAGCCTGGATGTGTGGCTGTACAATCATATGTGAGCAGAGTGAACAGAAGAGGGCTCAGCACACATCCCTGAGGAGAGCCAGTGCTGAGGGTGATGGTGGAGGAGGAGAAGTTGTGGATCTTCACGGACTGTGGTCTGTTTGTTAAGAAGTCTAAGACCCAGTTACAAATAGAGGGGCTTAGTCCAAGTGTGGATAGTTTGTCTATCAGAGTTTGGGGGATCATGGTGTTGAAGGCAGATGTGAAGTCCACAAAGAGCAGACGCACGTATTGTTATTATTGTTATTAATAAACAAGTTAAACTGATTAATGTTGTTAATAAACATGTTAAACTGGTTATTGTTGTTAATAAACACATTAAACTGATTATTATTGTTAATAAAGAAGTTAAACTGATTAATGTTGTTAATAAACAAGTTAAACTGATTAATGTTGTCAATAAGACTTTAAACTGATTATTGTTATTAATAAACAAGTTAAACTGATTAATGTTGTCAATAAACACGTTAAACTGATAATTGTTATTAATAAACAAGTTAAACTGATTAATGTTGTTAATAAACATGTTAAACTGGTTATTGTTATTAATAAACAAGTTAAACTGATTATTGTTTTTAATAAACACGTTAAACTGATTATCGTTGTTAATAAACAAGTTAAACTGATTAATGTTGTTAATAAACATGTGAAACTGATTATTGTTATTAATAAACAAGTTAAACTGATTAATGTTGTTAATAAACATGTTAAACTGATTAGTGTTGTTAATAAACACGTTAAACGCATTAATGTTGATAACAAGTTAAAGTGATTATTGTTGTTAATAAACAAGTTAAACTGATTAATGTTAATAACATGTTAAACTGATTATTGTTGTTAATAAACAAGGTAAACTGATAGTTAATAAACACGTTAAACTGATTATTGTTGTTAATAAACAAGTTAAACTGATTAATGTTGTTAATAAACATGTTAAACTGAATATTGTTTTTAATAAACAAGTTAAACTGATTATTGTTATTAATAAACAAGTTAAACTGATTATTGTTATTAATAAACAAGTTGAACTGATTATTGTTGTTAATAAACACGTTAAAAGCATTAATGTTAATAACAAGTTAAACTGATTATTGTTGATAATAAACAAGTTACAGTAAACTGATTATTGTTGTTAAGAAACACGTTAAACTCAATTATGTTTTTAATAAACATGTTAAACCAATTAATGTTTTAATAAACATATTCAACTCATTAATGTTGTTAATAAACACATTAAACTCATTAATATTGTTAATAAACACATTAAACTCATTAATGTTGTTAATAAACATGCTAAACTCATTAATATTAATAAACACGTTGAACTTATTAATATTGTTAATAAACATGTTAAACTCATTAATGTTGTTAATAAACACATTAAACTCATTAATGTTGTTAACAAACACGTTAAAATATTTTTAATGTTATTAACCACAACTCAAATATTCATTCATTCATTCATTCATTCAACCTTTATTTATACAGGCTAGCCTCATTGAGCCACAGGGACTCATTTACAAGAGGGACCTGTCTCACTCACACCTAGGGTCAATTTAGAGTTACCAGTCAGCCTAACATGCATGTTTTTGGACTGTGGGAGGAAACCAATATGTTGTTAATATACACGTTAAGCTCATTAAAGTTGTTAATAAACACATTAAACTCATTAATGTGGATAATAAACACTTTAAACTGAATGTTGTTGTTAATAAACATGTTAAACTGATTATTGTTGTTAATGAACATGTTAAGCTCATTATTGTTGTTAATAATCACGTTAAAGTGATTATTAATGTTAATAAACACAACTCAATTGTGTTGTTAATAAACACGTCAAACTCATTAATGTTGTTAACAAAGACATTAAACAGATTATTGTTGTTAATGAACACATTAAATCATCCATCCATCCATCCATCTTCTTCCGCTTATCCGGGGTTGGGTCGCTGGGGTAGCAGCTTAAGTAAGGAGGCCCAGACTTCCCTCTCCCCAGCCACTTGGAGCAGCTCCTCTGGGGGAATCCCAAGGCGTTCCCAGGCCAGCCGAGAAACATAGTCCCTCCAGCGTGTCCTGGGTCTTCCTCTGGGTCTCCTCCCGGTGGGACATGCCCGGAACACCTCACCAGGGAGGCGTCCAGGAGGCATCCTAACCAGATGCCCGAGCCACCTCAACTGGCTCCTCTCGATGTGGAGAAGCAGCGGCTCTACTCCGAGTCCCTCCCGGATGACTGAGCTTCTCACCCTATCTCTAAGGGAGAGTCCAGACACCCTGCGGAGAAAACTCATTTCAGCCGCTTGTATCCGAGATCTCGTTCTTTCGGTCACAACCCAAAGCTCATGACCATAGATGAGGGTGGGAACGTAGATCGATCGGTAAATTGAGAGCTTTGCCTTTTGACTCAGCTCTCTCTTCACCACGACAGACCGGTACAGCGCCCGCTTCACTGCGGATGCTGCACCTATCCGCCTATCGATCTCACGCTCCAGTTTTCCCTCATTCGTGAACAAGATCCCGAGATACTTAAACTCCTCCACTTGGGGCAGGACCTCCTCCCCGACCCGGAGAGGGCATGCTACCCTTTTCCGGCTCAAGACCATGGCCTCGGATTTGGAGGAACTGATCCTCATCCCGGCCGCATCACACTCGGCTGCAAACCGCTCCAGCGAAAGCTGTAGATCACGACCTGATGAAGCCAATAGGACCACATCATCTGCAAAAAACAGAGAAGCGATTCTAAGGCCACCAAAACGGATCCTCTCAACACCTTGGCTGCGCCTAGAAATTCTGTCCATAAAAGTTATGAACAGAATCGGTGACAAAGGGCAACCTTGGCGGAGTCCAACTCTCACTGGAAACGAGCCTGACTTACTGCCGGCAATGCGGACCAAGCTCTGACACCGGTCATACATTAAACCAATTAATGTTGTTAATAAATACGTTAAACTATTATTGTTGTTAATGAACACGTTAAACCAATGTAACAATATAGGAGTTATTAGTCAGTTTACTGACTTACCTATAGTTTAGACGTGCAGGTATGAGCAGACTTTTATCTGCACAAACTTGCCACCAAGTTCACGGGGTCTCAACTTTTTCAGAATAAATCAACAAATCTAACGATGTGATTAGCCAGAAATGTAATTTCACGCTTAGACTTCAATTTATGTTGGTCTACCAAAAAATAGACCTTTTATTGAAACTATCACAAGAATTACATTAAACATTTGTATCGATATTAGCTCTGATTTAATAACTACGTTGACAAGAATTCAAATTAAAACAAACAGACAATTAAAACTTAACTGTTGGTACATTTACTTGACAGATTAAAACTTATGAAAAATAAGAAATAGGAGGAAGAAGATGAATGGAAGCTAAGTTAACGGAAGTTAATTATTTTGAAAACAACCAGGGTGGCAAGCTTTCCCATACGGATCTCAGCTGGGCTCCTCACACGTGCAGCATACAAACAAGCCTCTTTACCTGGTGACGAGACGTCTTGCGAGGTGAGGACTGAGAAGTTTGTGGACACTAACGGACTGTGTGGTCCAGTGAGCGTCCAGATGACTTCGTGCGTGTATGACTGGGTCAGACGAGCGGGAGCACGCGTTCACCGGCAGGAACAGACTCCAATCGCACTGGTTGAACTTTCAAAATAAAACTTTAGAAAACAAATTCTTCAGAAAGGAGAGTGAATGGATCAAAGTAAGGCTTTACTATGATCCCAGCTGAGACGTGGGTCGTTGACACCTGACCGGGACGTCTCCAGCTTTCAGAGAGGAGAGCAGGTTGACAGTTCGTACTCCTCGAAACTCTAACTTCCAAATAGGAAGTGCCCATTATATGGGGGAGGTGGGGTCTCCCCACCTCCTCAACGGCTACAGGCTGGTTAACAAAATAAAAGATGGAAGTATGATCCCATAGGCCGAAAGTCTCTTGACGGACACCAGGAAAACTGTTTACATAAAATCGGCCAGATGGCCTGCCTGTGAACACAGCTAATGTTATGTCTACTTTCACAGACAAAACAGAGAAGGAAGCTGAACAGCTAACAGTTTACCCTGAACTGTGTCTTAGCGACAGAGTCTTGCTTGCTTTTGCAGAAATAAAACCAGCAGAAGGTCAAAGCTCATGAAAGTAACAGATCATCATTAAAAATGACAAAAATATACTGTAGATCAATTCTGAATTAACACACATTAAAGAGAAAGTTCAATCTGATTAATTAGTGTCCATTAATTCATAATAATTGTAAAAATATATAAGTGTCCATCTGTCTCCTTGAGGGCTTCAAGAAGGTGTAACACTTAGAGTTTCAGAGAGATGTGGAGAGGTGTACTTGAAGGTCAAGACAAAGGCCTATATCACTACAGTCCCCCTTTTTGGAAGTCATCGCCTGTCCTTGGGGATGAGTTCCAACACGAAACGATACCACCGAATGTCTCTGACCTTTATGTAATCCAGCAAGTGGAAAAAAAAAAATTTCAAAAATATACTCCCATAATGTTTTTGGAAATTCCATACTGTTCGTAGGTAATCCCATTGCGGCAAGCTTTTAATCCTTTGGAAAACATAGTCTGTTAACCCATGGAAAACTGAGTCTGTGATCCCTTGGAAAACAAAGTCTTATAATCCACAACGGTAAATCCACAACGATGGGGGTTATTGATTTCATCAGCAAGAATGGTTTTAATCAGCATGTAGAGGGGATCCCTCGATTGAAGCAGAGGAGGCGGGCCTTGGATGAAGGTTGAAGACCAACGTTGGATCAGCAGGTCCCCACATCGAAGGTTGCAGGCTGGATGGCTTCCAGTCGGTGCCACCCTGGTTCAATGTGTCATGCAATTATGTGGTTTTAGGTGGGCTTATGATTGGGATTCTACATTAGGCCCTACCTATATGCACCTGGTATGTAAGCTATCATGGATTAGATCAGCTAAAATTACCAATTAAGGGGTGGATCAATGCTGTAAAAATCAGATATAGGGATCTATACCTATAGAAATGGGGAGGGCTTCTTTAACGAAGGCCTCTTCTTTCAAACTATTCCTCCATTCATTATTTAGTTTTGTCAAACTAAAATAAAAAATATGAAACTAGTTTGGTCTAAATGTCTGTCGTCTTTTAGACGAACGACGCAAGATTTGGTAATCCCTAAAAATTTTGAAGTCTATGGCGAGACTCATCAAAATGAATAGATCTAGAATAGAAACGATCGAATCGGTTCTACCTAAATGATTGGGAGATCAGTGTAGATTATAGTACCTTAAGTAGTATTAATCTACTATGACTCATCAAAGATTGAGATCTTTAACAAAATGAACAGCATGTTGGCATAGTTAAAATCCATTTAAGTCTTCAACTTATCAACAATCAAAACCTCTTTTGGCTGGGAGTGTTCAGAAAACAATAACAACTTCAATAACACAAAAGTAGCAATTAAGCAACTAAAAACAACGTTTCACTACAACAAACTCACTCTGGTCGTCAGACTCCAACGTCACACACAAGAAAAACAGTTCTTAGCTTTATAACCGATGTCAATTAAATCCTGCAGATTTAAACGGTTGTTAAGGTTAGTTTTTGTTGTGGGTTTTATGCTTAGCGTTTCTAAGTTCTAGTTGGAACGGTTTCTTTTCGCAACTAGAATAGTTTAAACTGTTTAAGCTTATTTACTATCCTGTGCTTGGACGACCTTCTTTTCCCATGAAGTCTGTGAGTTTGCGAGATCTTTGTCGTTTGTGGGGTTATTGAAATCTTTGTCCTTGACATGGGCATGGCCTAACATCACCCCCCTGTGGTCATGAGGGACCAAGCACACGGGTGTGGACGTCCGTCCATGGGCACGAGTTAGGATGCCATTGTTTAGTTTAAGCTGTTCGCGCAGTTTATGGGGAACCTTGTACAGGAACCTTATAGGTCTCGGCCAACGTACCTCTGTACGTTTACCTCTTTCTGCGTAATGCAGGTGTGTCACAACTGTCGGCGCCGTCGCAGGCGTGTCTCTGTCGTTGTGATGTATGTCTTCCCACTTCATGAATGAAGAGGTGCTCTTTGAGTCTGTAAGAACTATGTCATTGCTGAGTAGTTCTAGATTCAAATGCTCTTGAACCAAGGTTTCATTGAAAACTTGGACGATAACTGAATTACCTGTCCCAGAGGACAGCACAGCGTTCTCGGTGCGAGATCCATGGACCTCTACACCGTCCTCTACCTGTGGTAGGAAATGTGAGTCTGCCCCCCTTTTGTTTGAGGAGGGGTCCTCAAAATCAGTAACAATGAAGTCCAAGTGACTGTCAGCGTGTTGTAGACTGTCACTACGTGGGCTCAGATGTCCTTGAACCAAGACTTCACTGAAAGCTTGGCTGTATGCCGAATTACCTGTCCCACAGGACAGTACAGCGTCATCGGTGTGGGACTCTTGGATCTCCACACCCTCTTCCACCTGTGGTAGGAAGTGGTCAGGGAGTGCTGAAGGTGTCAGCTTGCAGAGGAGGTCCTCGTGATGGGCCAGAGCCTGGTCCAATTGTTGAGTCTCCTCTGTCTCACCTGTATATGAAGGTTCACTTACCGGGTCTGTGGTCTCAGTTGGGGAAGCCCTTTTTACCTCAGCGGTACCTGCTGTTAGACAGTCAGTGTCCTGACCTTGGGGAGGCACCTCGATTGGCAGAGGACTGCTCACTGTGGCCCACATTGTCTGACTGCCATAATCTATAATCGCTTCAAAGCGACTTATGAAATCTTGGCCGACCAGAAATGGGCAGGAGTCCACCGTAGACACATGTACCGGATGGCAAATTGTCGTCTCACCCATCTGCATGTGAACCATGGCAATAGCTGTCAGGGTTGTACCCATTTCTGAGAGTCCTTGCAACTCTATAGCACATTCTGTCAGGGGTATCTCTCTGCCAACACTGTTAGCGGCGGTCCGTAGCCTCTCAAACAGCTCGGCTGACATGATAGTCACATCTGAGCCGCTATCCAGGAGTGCCTCACGCGCGAAGACCCCTTCCAGTCTGAGTGGCAGGTAAGCTTTCTTAGCGCGCCCCATTCTCATAAACTTACACAGAAACCTTCTAGGTTTAAGCACACACCTCTGTGTACGCTCAACTCTGTCTGCGTAATCGTCGTAGCTGTCAGCATCATGATGGCTGTCTGCCTCATGACCTTCAGGATGCGGATCTTCAGCAATTTGTTTGCTGTCAGCATCTATGTCAGTGTCGACGTTGTTGTTGTCAACTGTGTGCACTGAGTTGTAGCAAAAGGCAGTGCTGCGCGTCGCTTCATCAGGATGAACAACGTTGTTTGTGTTATCATCAAGGACAACGTCACACGTTGTGTCAGCTTGGTCAACCACTGTAACATTCAAATCATTTGACAAACAAACCACAACCTCAGTCACGTCCTCGCGCGGAGGCGCCGTTTCCATAATCTGGAGCATGTGTGACTCATTGCATGTCTCAAACTGTGCAGTTCGAGGGGCAGGGGCAGGAGGGCCGCTTCTCGGGGGCACATGTCGGGACAGACCCTTTTTCAAAGGGTCACGGTTCCCAGACATCAACTTCTCTCGAAGTTCACCCACTGTGAGACCTAGGTGAGAACTCTTTTGGTTCGATCTGAACCATCTTGGTTCATCTAGAGAGCGAACACCTACCTTGTGTGGTTCTCTGCTCCTCTCAAGGTTTTCAACCTGAGGGGCAGGGGGTTCAGAACTCCTACAGCTCGTAGCACCATGCTGATGTATGTTATTATGAAAAACCTGTGACCTCTCGCACTTTGAAGGAGAGGGAACCTCTACTACTTCCTGCGAGTGGGATGTGACCTTTTGACCTGTACAAACCTCTGATGGTATCCTAGGTTGTATTTCGGCCTCAAAAACTGACGCAGCATATTGTCTTATCACTTCCATGGAATCTTTTTTGCAATCAACCTTGAAATGAACACATTTCATTTGAAAAGGCATAAGATTCATAATGAAAAGACGTTTAAACTCCACTTTTTCCTCTAATCCAGGAACAGGTTTGCCCCCGGAGTAGACCGAGATTAGCCTGTCGTAGAATGACAGGGGATTTTCCCACTTATCCTGACGGACGTTCTTAGCAGCTAAGTAATTAGCATACGAAGAGGCAGATTCCCCCAAAATGCGGGGAGCACGGGCAGGAATCCCAAGGCCCCCATCCATCCATCTAGGATAGATAGGAGAGGAGCCCCCCTCAGGTGGTTCACCTGTTTGAACGTCCATCTGTGTACTGATTTTCTGCGAAAAACCAAGTAAAGTGGGTCTCATATCGCAGCCTGCAAATATGCACAGTGTATGAGCTGCTCAGAAAACATCCAAGATGTTAAATGAAATAAGTCAGTGATGTTTAGTAATTTGTCGACCTGTCACAAGGTCAAACAAAAACGGCTGTCGTTGTGAGATTTTTTGTGAAAAACCAAGACAAAAGAAGCCTCATGTGTGTTATTTTAAACTTGCAGTTTAAAATAAAAATAAAAACAGTTTGTTTTGCACAGAATCAATGATAAAAGTGTCAAATTTTATCAACAACAGACATGTCTGTATCAAATCTGTGTAACTGTCCTGCCATCAACATTTGATTATATGTGAAAATCAAATTAAAGTGTGCTGTGAGTACAATATCCTCAAAAATGTCCCTCTTCTGAAACGGGAACATTCAGCATGTACAAATTACCTGAAGACTGCGTCTTTCAATGTAACCAGCAGGGGGCACAGCGCTGGAAGTGAGTTTATCACAGCGACTGTAATCTCTCTATCTGACCGCTATAGAGGCGCTGTTATCACCAGTGAGCGCAGCCGTAGCTTTCAGCCCACACAGACATCCAACACGGATGAAAAGCATCAATCAGACAGATCTAAAGCGTAACGTGATAAGCTCTAGAACCCAGGCTCACAAAACGAAATCATGTGAGCAAAATCGGTTGAACTGTGAAACCTTCTAAACTGCGTTTAAAAGAAATAAGGTCGGTCCTCATAAAACCGGCAAAATCGGTGTCACGTGACCTGGTCACATGGCGATCGGCAGTTTTTCAGAGCAACCGGCTCTGTCCACCCACTAAAATATCAAAAACACCGCGTTTAAACAGTCTTTTTAATGACAGTAATGGACAAACAAGCACGGAAACTCGTCTGGGACAAGCTGTGAAGTGAAAGTTGACGAGGAGCGGGCTTCACCCACTGCGCAAGCGTCAACACTTACAGCGTAATCGACCAATCACAGCGAAGACAGAACTGTAGTTCTAAAACCCAAGTGTTCATGGGAAATTGTGTCTTCCAAACCTAACGCCACCCACTAGTGACGTGCCGTTCGAGCGGTGTGTTCACGGACCTGCGGTCGGTCGAACAAAAGCGTGGAACGGTCTTTTCAACGTTCTAAAACAGTCATAAATATCGCAAAACACCGCGGTTAAGCCAGTCTTCGACGATATTACGTGCATAGAACTCGAACAAAACAAATAAACTGTTAGAAATGTGTGCAAAAATGAATCTGACAACCAGAGTCTACAGAAACCAACGTTCTTGAACGCGACACACAATGGACCAATCACAGCGTTTTAAGCAGCCATCTTGTCTCGGTACCGTTTAGCATTATAGCTCGGCTCAAAGTACTGGACTCTCTTCCACAAAATAAACGTATTTTTACACCGCAGAAAATACTGTCAATGAGCTGAAACACAACCAAGCTAACCCTCACGCCCCCAGGGGAGGCAGCACTCTAACTGTGTACAACAACGGACTTTACGTCAAACGGAACCGGAATACATCCGGTCCCAGCGGAGTGGGTTTTCCCGAACCTCGGCAAACACGTTGTAACAGATTAGGTAAAAATGGAGCAGCAAATGTGTGACACAGCTTCAACAGAAAATCGCAGATGTAATAGAATGAAACAGGATCGTGACTCGGCGGTCACAACAATGAAAGATGCATGCAGCCTCGTGACACGTAATGAAACGTCTCACAAGCACAGACAAAACATTTATCACGCACCCGCTCCAAGCATACGCTCAAATGTGAATGAAAAATAATTCTAACGGGAAAATAATCCAGACAATGCCACAATTAGCAACTCCCGGACACTCACCAGCCAAAACTATTCTTATAAGCCCAAAACCAGGATGCAAACTAATGCCAACAAACACCGTTAACAAAAATAAGCTACACCAAACAACTTAATAAACGTTCCAGGAACTCGGACGAGCCACCAATATGTAACAATATAGGAGTTATTAGTCAGTTTACTGACTTACCTATAGTTTAGACGTGCAGGTATGAGCAGACTTTTATCTGCACAAACTTGCCACCAAGTTCACGGGGTCTCAACTTTTTCAGAATAAATCAACAAATCTAACGATGTGATTAGCCAGAAATGTAATTTCACGCTTAGACTTCAATTTATGTTGGTCTACCAAAAATAGACCTTTTATTGAAACTATCACAAGAATTACATTAAACATTTGTATCGATATTAGCTCTGATTTAATAACTACGTTGACAAGAATTCAAATTAAAACAAACAGACAATTAAAACTTAACTGTTGGTACATTTACTTGACAGATTAAAACTTATGAAAAATAAGAAATAGGAGGAAGAAGATGAATGGAAGCTAAGTTAACGGAAGTTAATTATTTTGAAAACAACCAGGGTGGCAAGCTTTCCCATACGGATCTCAGCTGGGCTCCTCACACGTGCAGCATACAAACAAGCCTCTTTACCTGGTGACGAGACGTCTTGCGAGGTGAGGACTGAGAAGTTTGTGGACACTAACGGACTGTGTGGTCCAGTGAGCGTCCAGATGACTTCGTGCGTGTATGACTGGGTCAGACGAGCGGGAGCACGCGTTCACCGGCAGGAACAGACTCCAATCGCACTGGTTGAACTTTCAAAATAAAACTTTAGAAAACAAATTCTTCAGAAAGGAGAGTGAATGGATCAAAGTAAGGCTTTACTATGATCCCAGCTGAGACGTGGGTCGTTGACACCTGACCGGGACGTCTCCAGCTTTCAGAGAGGAGAGCAGGTTGACAGTTCGTACTCCTCGAAACTCTAACTTCCAAATAGGAAGTGCCCATTATATGGGGGAGGTGGGGTCTCCCCACCTCCTCAACGGCTACAGGCTGGTTAACAAAATAAAAGATGGAAGTATGATCCCATAGGCCGAAAGTCTCTTGACGGACACCAGGAAAACTGTTTACATAAAATCGGCCAGATGGCCTGCCTGTGAACACAGCTAATGTTATGTCTACTTTCACAGACAAAACAGAGAAGGAAGCTGAACAGCTAACAGTTTACCCTGAACTGTGTCTTAGCGACAGAGTCTTGCTTGCTTTTGCAGAAATAAAACCAGCAGAAGGTCAAAGCTCATGAAAGTAACAGATCATCATTAAAAATGACAAAAATATACTGTAGATCAATTCTGAATTAACACACATTAAAGAGAAAGTTCAATCTGATTAATTAGTGTCCATTAATTCATAATAATTGTAAAAATATATAAGTGTCCATCTGTCTCCTTGAGGGCTTCAAGAAGGTGTAACACTTAGAGTTTCAGAGAGATGTGGAGAGGTGTACTTGAAGGTCAAGACAAAGGCCTATATCACTACTGTACACCAATTAATGTTGTTAATAAAGACGTTAAACTGATTATTGTTGTTAATGAACACATTAAACCAATTAATGTTGTTAATAAACATGTTAAACTCATTAAGGTTGTTAACAAACTGATTAATGTTGATAATAAACAAGTTAAACTGAATAATAATGTTAATAAACATATAAATAAACCTTTGAAACTCAATAATAATGTTTAGAAAAACTTTTTAAGCACATGAAACATTATTAATGCTAATAAACACAATCTTTTAAAATAATCTATAGTAATCAACTGAATGTTAAGTCATGCAGGACATCAGTAAACACTTTAGACCAGGGGTGTCAAAGTCAAATACACAGAGGGCCAAAAAAACAAATTTGCTACAAGCCGAGGGCCGGACTAGTTCAATGTTTATTATAAGGGGGTGATATAAGATTTTTTTTTTTTCTTTCTGCACTCTTTTCATTCAGTGTTTTCTTTTTGATGAATTTGTTTTATTTTGTCTCTTTTAAATGAATGAATAAATGAATTAAATAAAATATTAAATAGCTTTACATCTGCTAAGTTCTTGGCATAAATCAACACAGACATGTTCCTGCTTTTAGTATTTTACATTGTTTTATAATGTAGCTGTTTATGTTTCGTTTTTTTAATACAGTTTTCTTATGATTTTTAATTAATATGCTTTTTTATGATTGTTTACTGTTGGCTGCAAGTATCAAGCTGTGAAATCCTTCATTTTCTACAGCTGATAGCTGTTGGTCATTAATTATGATGAAGTTTAGCAACTTCTCGGTGAACATTTGAGCTCTGTGGCTTCAGCGGTGTGTTTTTCTTGTTCAATCCGGGGCGGGCGCTCTGATTTCAGTCAGCCGCTCTCAGCCTGTCCCTCCTACGAGACGGGCAAGACAGCGGGTCGGACTGGACGCAGCTGGCCGCGGTCGGTCTCCCTGTTTCAGTTCAGCGAGAGTGGCGTCCCGCTGAAGCCCCAGAGCTCAAATGTCCAACGTAAAACAAAAGTGACCGCAGTTTAATGTGGCGCTAAGACTCTGTAGACATTGCACGTTGCTGTCTTGTGGTGTTTAGTTTAAAATACTTCCACACAGCGGACATGTATGGGGCCGAGATGGTGTAGAGGCAGGGCAGCCGGCTCAGGACCGGAAGGTCCCGGGTTCGATCCCCGGTCACTGCATACCTCGTTGTGTCCCTGGGCAAGACACTTAACCCCGAGTTGCTCCCGGTAGCACTGGCAACGCCTTGTATGGCAGCTACCGCTACCGGTGTATGAAAGTGTGTATGAATGGGTGGATGGCTGGTACTGTGAAGCGCTTTGGGGCCCCTCATAGGGGGCTGGAAAGCACTTTATAAGTAAGATCCATTTACCATGTTACGATGAAAAGTTGGCTAGCTGTTAGCTAAAGTGCTACTCACTCAGTCCGCACGCTGTAGCTGGCTGCAAACTATGGAATGGATTTCCTGAAGGTGACGTGAGGCGGGTCTTATTACTCTGGGTTCATGAGACACGACTCCGGATCGGATCGGCCCCACCCCTACTATACCGTTGCATTGTGGGGAATGTAGTGTTGGTGCGTGCAAAACACCAGCAGGCGGCTGTGGCCTGCGGGCCGTTTCTAATAGTAATTAAATATCATCCAGGGGGCCATAAATAATTAATTTGCGGGCCGGCACTCTGACATATGTGCTTTAGACGTTTTAAATAAAATCCTACAAATCTAAAATTACAAATAAAACATCAAAGAGTTATTTACTCATTAAATCAGAAACTTAAAAGTAAAGCAGAATAATAAAAGTTCATTTAGTGTTGAATGCATGTCGCCCACCAGCCTTCATCAGTTTTGGACTTAGATCGTCTCATTCTGAGAGAATTCAGAGTTGTGGCTCTTTGATTTAAAAGTCTCATATAGCATGTGTCTATTAGCTTTGGTGGCCATTTTGAATTGACTCTAACATTCATTCAGTTGTAGATTCACACCCAATGATTATTATTCAAATATGTCCTGTGTGTCATTTTACTAACAAACACGGTGACACAGGTTTAAACAAAAAGTGATGGCGGAGGAGAGGATGAAAGACAAAGCAAGTTTTAAAGTTTAGTCAGTATTTGCTGTTCAGCCTCTAACTCTCCTCGTCTGCTGGATCAGAACAATCTGTGAGTCGAGGAACAAGAAAAAACAGAACCAGTGTTGAAAACGCATTAATGTTTTTCATGTATGACTGCCTTTTTGCTGACATTTCAGCTCCGTGCTCATTAATATGGAGACCAAATTAAAGTTATGATTGCTTGTTGATTTTCTCCCCCTCTCCTCGTCGCTCACTTCCTCCCCCTGCTTTACTCCTCCTGTTTTTATTATCTCATCTGCTTTGTGAAGCATTTATCCCACAGGTTTTTGCAGGAATTGGATTGTTGGCCTTCAAAGTCAGAAACTTTTGGAACGGGTCTACGTAGTGCTGAAGCTGCACCTGACGTTTATACATGATTTTTGTTTGCTTTAAAGCATCCTTTTGTCACTTATTACTGTATTTTTTGGCCTATACGTCACAGTTTTTTGCATAATTTGCATGACTTATACACCGAAGCAACTTACTTATGCTTTATTTCCATATTAATAAACCAATTTTTGGCTGAGATTTAGGACCGTTTTCATTCATTCTGACATTGAAAGTACAGTATTGAACACTACCATTTTCAGACGCTAGATGGCACTCGAGTAGTATGGCATGCCATTGTGTTATGTAATAGGTAAAAGTGGCTATTAATGACACAATCGGCTTGCCATACAAAGCTACAAACGTCCAGCTCCGGGATCATGCTTGGAGCAACCATCAAATCAGCTTCATTTTGCTGCGCTGCTCAGCGAAATGCAGCTAATTTGACCATTAAAGTGCACTTATTAAGTAAAAGTTCAACTGAGACACACCTTTACTATAATGTTGAGCAAACAATTGTTTTAGGTGTTTATCTTGTTAAATTTTGAAGAAATGTGCAGCGTTCCTCCTTCCTGATTTACTCCCTCTGCGCACTCCCAGAACACAGAGGGAGTGAATACTTTTGAAATGCAGCTGATTTGACCGTTAAAGTCCTTTTATTAAGAAAATTAAACTGAGACAAACCTTTACTATAATTTCGAACAAACAAATAATTGTTTTTACATTGTTATCTTGTTTAATTTTGAAAAAATGCATAGCGAATCGTCTATCTGCGAATTGGCATTTGAAATGCAGCTGATTTGACCGTCAAAGTGCATTTATTAAGGAAATGTTAAACTGAAACACACCTTTACTATAATTTCAAGCAAACAAATAATTGTTTTTAAGTGTTAATCTTGTTAAATTCTTGTTCAAGTCCTCCCGTGCACTCTCCCGTGGCTGCCATTTGGCAGCCAATCGATTTTCGGCACAACACCGGCCCACATGTTGAGATTGTCAGCAGTGACGCACAATAGATGCGACTTATACGGCGAAGCTACATATTTATGGATTTTTCCACTTTATTAGACATTTTTGGACTGATGCGACTTATATGGTGAAGCAACATATTTATGGATTTTCCACTTTATTAAACATTTTTTGGACTGATGCAACTGATGCAACTTATATACGGTGAAGCAACATATTTATGGATTTTCCACTTTATTAAACATTTTTTGGACTGATGCAACTGATGCAACTTATACGGTGAAACAACATATTTATGGACACCTATTTCCCCAGCTCCCCGGGCGCTTTCTATGGCTGCTCACTGCACCACCTGGTGGTGGTTGGGTTAAATGCAGAGACAAATTTCGTCTTGTATGGGAAACATACACAGATGACAAAAATGTGACATTTATTTATTTATTTATTTATTTTCCACTTTATTAGACATTTTTGGACTGATGCAACTGCTGCAACTTATATGGTGAAACAACATATTTATGGATTTTCCACTTCATTAGACATTTTTGGACTGATGCAACTTATACGGTGAAACAACATATTTATAGATTTTTCCACTTTATTAGACATTTTTGGACTGATGCGACTGATCCAACATATACAGTGAAGCAACATATTTATGGATTTTTCCACTTTATTAGACATTTTTGGACTGATGCGACTGATCCAACTTATACAGTGAAGCAACATATTTATGGATTTTTTTACTTTATTAGACATTTTTGGACTGATGCGACTGATGCAACTTATACGGTGAAGCAACATATTCATGGATTTTCCACTTTATTAAAAATTTTGGACTGATACGACTGATGCAACTTATACGGTGAAGCAACATATTTATGGATTTTTCCACTTCATTAGACATTTTTGGACTGATGCAACTGATGCAACTTATACGGTGAAACAACATATTTATGGATTTTCCACTTTATTAGACATTTTTGGACTGATGCAACTGATGCAACTTATATGGTAAAAACAACATATTTATGGATTTGTCCACTTTATTAGACATTTTTGGACTGATGCGACTGGTGCGACTTATACGGTGAAGCAACATATTTATGGATTTGTCCACTTTATTAGACATTTTTGGACTGATGCGACTGGTGCGACTTATACGGTGAAGCAACATACAGTATTTACGGATTTTCCACTTTATTAGACATTTTTGGACTGATGTGACTTATACTGCAGTGCAATGTGTGTGGCGGAAAATACTGTAGTTCATTTTAGGAAGACAAGCAACCTACATAACACAGGAAACTAACTCATTAGGTTTGGACCTGACACGGGTGCCGCCATGTTTCTGTTTTGTGACATTGTAACTGATGCTCCACCGTCAGCCAGTACTTTGCATCTGCTGGGTCTGGACCTGCTCCCCATGAGTTGGGCTGTTCATGTGAACCAGAGACACGGTCGCAGTGGATCAGGGTCCTCTTGGCTTCATGCCTGAGCTACCCCTTCATTACAGAAACATGTGCAGATACGTTGTTTCTGCTCATCCACACTCAGCCGTCCTTCAGGAACGCTTTGGACTCAAACCAAGAGCTAACCAATCTGTCTGAGCTTCAGCTGAGGAACGAGCTGGTGATTCGGGGAAAGTAGCTGAAGCTCCTGCTGCAGTTTGGAGCTTGTAAACTGCATTCATGGCCGTGCACGTTATTCCATTGCACATGGAACCCTCGGCAGCCACCATCTACATGAGTTCACTTCAGATTAGGACCAGTTATGGTTAATTATTGTTTCTGGTCTGTGTGGGTTTTAGACCTGGACCTTTGTGGCTGGAGCCTTGGCACTGCTCCTGCAGGGATCAGGTCCAGTTCTGCAGACGAGTTGGAGACAACCGTTGTTGCTCAAAGCGCTTCATCACATCCAGAACCAGAGCGACAGGACTGCTGGGCTCGGAGTCTTACGTAAGGGAGTCCAGGAACCTGTTCTGGACACTTCTCAGTGATCTAGAACCGGGTGTTTTCAGCAGCTCGTGCACTCTTTTTTAACTTTCAGAACTCTTGGTGTTTTTGTATCCCCGGCATGTTTTCTGAGGTTTACACAAAGGGTTCTGACATTCCTTCACGTCTCCGGGGTTTGTTCTCTGCTCACCGTGTCTCTGTGTGTCTCGGTCCTCGGGCCCGTTGCTCCTCAGTCCATCCTTGCATGGAGATTGACTGGAGGCATGAATTCATCACAACTAGCCATCCATGCATCCTCCCCCCCCACCTCCCCCCTTTTCTCCAGGATCCCTCTCTCAGCACTTATCTCAAACTTCGGATCTCATGCATTTTAATCGTCACGTCTATCTTCCGCTCTAACCCCCCTCTTTTCTTTGACTTTGGATCAGTGGTACCCTTCACACAAACAACAACAACAACCGACCCCCCCTCCCCTCCACCAACAGCTTCATGTTTTCCTTTAAATCAATATTTGCCATCAGCAAATAAATGGATAATTCCCCGACCGTTAGAGGAGCGACGCTGACATACTTACAGTTTTTTTCTGCTTTCTGTTGATCCATGTTTTCGTGGTGTGGTTATTAGCTAACTGAAGGGGATGGATGGCCATGAAGTGCCGAGCAAAAGCATCTCCATCAGAACCGTTGACGTTGAAAAATGGCCGCCGCCTCTTTGATGACAGCACAGCAAAAACACACACACACACACGCACGCAGTTGGAGAAGAGACATTTAAATATTCAAATAGCGACAGGCGTTAATGATAAATGACAAGGGGAAAGTAGAATCAAGCAGCTACCGATGCAGAAAATGAAAAGAGGAGAAAAGAGAGGCGGAAAGTTAGGAAAATAAAATGGCAGAGTTACAAGACGGGGAGGGGGGAAAAAAGAGCAAATTAAACAAACACGGGAGGAATGATAAAACAAATGGAAAAGTCATAACCAGTTTTAGACAAAACAGTAAAAGCAACACAGATTTAAACGTCTAACAATCCTCGAAGGGATGCATGTCGCTCGCTGACTTTTCTACCACAGTCTCAGACCCGGTTCACATGACGCAGCTTTTAGGTAAAACTAGCATTTCTACTGCATTTCGGCTTTTTGTCTACACAACAACATGCTGTTTTCTCTGAAACTGGAGCTTTTGAAAACACCTCTAAGAGTGGAGGGTTGTGAAAATGCATGGTGCGTGCAGAGTGCTGTTTGTCCTGATCTCTCTTTTTCCAACATGGAGGAGCGACTCAACCTCACTGTTGGTCCAAACCAACGTTCCTGTTCCCAGACTGAAGTGAGCGTACGCATGTGTTGCACACAAACCCACAGCGCCAGCTAGTGGCCTGGCATGGAAACTATGTTCAGCTTCACCATGTGCATGTGGTTTTATTGATTTTTTCCCCAGAATGATCATCAGAAAACTGAACGTTTCCAGAGACAGTTCATGTGTAAAACTGGACTTTGAACTAAAGATCACTCAGTCATGAAAATTTTGAGCAGTTTCCGTCAAACGTTATCTTCACGTGCACCTTAGCAAGTTCTGCTCTACATCAGTGTTAGAGATTCGTCTTCTAAGGTCAGATGCTGTTCGTCATAGTGTGAATGTTTATGAAGGATTCAGTCTATTGTCATACATTTTTCTTCCGTACATTTTTTGGCATCTTTCTCGTTTCACAATTTTTGTGCTATTCCAACAAATCATAAATCAAAATGTTCAGCTCTTTCAGGATAATCTTGCTATGACTTTTGGTATTGGTGCATCTTTAGCTTTTTGAAATATTTAGCCTTTTCTGTCAATTTTTTTTCCTCATAGGTAATGAATTGATCTCATTTTACATCCTTCAAATGTTTAGATGTGTTCACAACCTTTTACTGCTCCTTTCACGTTTTGTTCTGCTTCAGCTTCTTTCAGCTTCCTCCTGCAAATTTAAACATTTTTTTAAGTTATTTTCAGCAAACTTAAGCTGTTTTTTCAGCTGTTTTGTACTCCTTTCAGGTTATTTTTACTAACTACAACATTTTTTATGCTTCTTCTAACTTCTTTCTGCTAATTTCAGTTTATTGTACTCCTTTCAGATTATTTCTGCAAGTTTCAGCATTTTCTATTTTTTATAGCAGTTTTATGCTACTTTTAAGTTTTTTCAGCTATTTCCACTTTTTTTAAAAAATAATTTCAATGTTTTACAGCCTAATTTAGCAAAAATATGCTCTCTCCACTTCCTTCTTTCTGCCTTTTTAGCTACTTTTCAGCAGGATTTTTGTGTGTGCTGATTTCAGCTTAAAAAAAAAAAGATTAATGTATTTCCAATTTTTTGTCCTAATTTCTGCTTCTTTCAGCAAACATGCATTCTTTGTGCTTTCTTCTGCTAATTTAAGCTTGTTTTCACTTTTTAGCTAACTTTTTTGCATTTACCGGTATTCACCAATTTTTGCTGTTTTCAGATAAATTCAAGTTTTTCATGCAAATTTATGCTACATTCAGCCTAATTAACTTTGTTATGCTAATTTCAGCTCATTGTGCACTTTTCAGCTTAATTAAGCTTGTTTTAGCAATTTATGCTAGTTCAGCTACTATTTACCGTTAGCTTTTTTATGCTAATCTTGGCCTTTTCAGCTTATTCCACATTTTTTTAGCTCATTTCAGTGCTTTCAGCTTCCTTCTGGTAGTTTAAGCTTCTTTCTGTCTTTCAACCACTTTTCAGCATTTTTTTTTTTTCTAATTTCATTTTTTTTTCTAATTTCCTAATTTTTGTGCTAAAACCTTTTTTCAGCAAGTACGTGTTTTTTCTAACTTCAGCTAATATAAGCTTGTTGTTCCATTTCAGCTACATTTCAACTGTTTTCAGCAGATTATTCTACAATAAGCATTCTTACACTACAGTTTCACAAGAAATGCAAATTTTCTAGTTAATTTTCTAGTTATATTTAGGATGAAAAAAAAATTGGATCTTTTGATTTGGTTCTGATGAATCCGTCGCGGTGCCGTGGTGGAACCAGCTTTACAGCTTTACAGATGTGCAACACATGTTTTATATTTCAAGCTGTTTTTTCTACAATAAGCATTCTTACACTACAGTTTCACAAGAAATGCAATTTTTCTAGTTAATTTTATATTTATATTTAGGATGAAAAAAATAAAGTTGGATCTTTTGATTTGGTTCTGATGAATCCGTCGCGGTGCCGTGGTGGAACCAGCTTTACAGCTTTACAGATGTGCAACACATGTTTTATATTTCAAGCTCTGTTTGCGGATTAACCAAAGAAGCTGCAGTCCTCGCTGAAACGACACAAACCAAAACACGGAGCGACACGTCGCGGTGGAGAACAGATCGTTTTAACGACGAGAGTTTTCCACAAAACACCCGGCGTCTTTTTGTTAATCCCGCCGCGCTCCTGAGCTGCTCAGGATTCATCTTTAATGTGGTCGAAGTGGGTGAAGAACTGAGCAGAACCTGCAGAAAATACGCCGCTCGCTCGTGACGCGTCCCGTAAAACAAAAACATCATGTGAAGGATTTTAACAGGATGCATTTAGAGCACTAATGGAAAACAAGCAGCAACTACAAACTTCTGTTTCTGGTTTTGTTTTATATGTTGCTAAAAGCATGAATCCAGTAGTTTTTGGATGTTTACTCCATCAATCCTCCTACACTTATTTATGTTTACAGAAATAAATCTGGACATTTTTACTTCCTCAAGACAGAAACATGGAGTCACAACGTCTGACGACCGAACAATCTGTTAAGCATCATATTAAAAGTAGCAGGAATGCTTGTCACCCGCTGCCTTGCACTCCAACGACCTAAAGCAGCCCTCAGAGTTTGTGTTGGAGAGGACTGTCAGCTACTACCACAGCTCATCTAAAAGTGACTGGCCTGAAGACGTTTGTTTTAGTTGAGCTCAGTTAGCTGCATCAGCCATCTTGAATTCGAACTTCATCCAGTGATTTACTTCTGATCAATTTAGGAAATGTCCTCCAGTGGTTTGTGAGATATTTTGCTAACTGACAGGCAAATAGACACACAGACAGAGGCAATTATGGGATCACCATGTCATGAAATTTAGCTTTGAAAAGATTTCTGTCAAACTTCTGGTTCTGCCTTTTTAGGGGCTAATGGAAGGGGGGAGGGGCAACACTTCAGATAGGCAGAAATGCAAACTAAAACGTAAACCTCAGACAAGCAGTCGCTGTGTTAAAATCAAAAATCTGATTTAAAAAAAAACTAAATGTTTCAGTGGCCAATGATATAACTGTTTACTTCTTTAAGGTTCATTATGTAGGAGATTTTTAAAAAAGAGGATATTGATTTGACCTCTGACCTCTGAGGGGGTCAGTCCAACAGCAGGAATCAAAAACACATGAGCCGAATGGTTTAAAGCATGAAATAAATGAAAACCCACCTGTGGTTCTGGAGGAAGCTGACCCGGTGTGTCCTCTGAGCGGCTTTTGACCTGTCCAGGTGTGACGTGTCTCCTCTGTCCTCCGTGTTGCAGAGCAGCCACGCCGAGCTGAAGCTGATGGACGGCAGGAGGTCCGCTCTGCTGGGCCGAGCAGCAGCTCTGAAGAGGAGCGGCGCCCCGCTGCCCACCAACTTCCACGTCAAAATACACAACCTGACGCACACCTGGCAACAACTGGAGGTAACACACACACACATACACATACACGTTTAGGACACTCAGTCCAACCAGCCAACAGGAAGCAGCAGAGGGATGAAGAAGAGATGATTCTGTGATGATTCCTGCAGATTAAAGACGAGCTTTTATTTTTAATAAATTGTACATTCATTAAAGGAATGCATATCACCCGCCGTCTTTATGCTTGAGTTTTCATCTGATGATGGGGCAGTGGGGGGCAGAGTTGGAATAAAACCATCTGTTAGTGCTCACAGGATGAGCTGGAGACGATGCTCAGCTGCTCCCACAACAAATACGAGATAAAACTCTGTACGACTCACTGAGTTAGAGTTGTTTTTACCTTGGCTGTGGCGGCCATCTTGAACTGGACTCACTCCACAGAGTCACTGGTTGTAAACAGAATGAGCGGATATTCTCTGTGGATTATTAACGTAATCTGAACTCGCTGGTAGGGCTTTAAACAGACTACTAGAGTAATCGACACATCGATTACTTGGACCTCTATCGAGTTTTTTAATTTCAAGTCGAGTATTTGTAGTGACGTCATCACGTCGCAGTTACAGAACAGAAAATGAATCAACTTCCTGTTTGGCACGCGTTGCGAACCGGTGTTACACCATATTCTGTGACCACCGTATATTGCGACTGTAGGGGGCAGTGTTGCATGAACTGTTGCAGGTCACAGAATGTGGTGTAACACCGGGTCCAATGACCGAACCAGAACAAGCTTCCTCTGACCTTGTTTCACAAATAAAAGCAAAAAATATTAATCTCTAAACCTATAAAAACCTATTAACATATTAATCTCTAAAACTAAACCTAATGTGCAGCATCACAGGCGGTGGTGCGGGGTGGTCAACCGCCCCACTGTTTTTAGTTTCGTTTTTGACGTGCCACACATTTTTTTCACTTTTGCAGCTTAATAATAATAATAACAGTTTTGGGTTTCCTGTGACTTATTTGCTGTAAGATAAATGGTAGGAGCCTAATATATGCTCCCAATGTTTTGTTGGTCTTTTTTTTGTAAATAATAAATTACTTTTTTTTTTGCGGTTTTAATTAGTTAATAATTTTTTGCATCTTGAGATCCTATGACATCATCAACTACTCGAGCTCTACTCGAGTATTATTATGTTAATGTCGAGTTTAAAAATTATGTACTCATTCAACCCCTACTCGCTGGAGATGTATATTTTACACTTCTGAAGAAGCAGGTTGTAAACTTTAAGCATCACGAAACAGAGCCACAGATATGATCAGCAAGCTTTGAACTTCAAGTTAATGTGATGAACGCCTTCGTCAAATACTCTGCCCTGCAGTTCATCATCAGCAGGATGATTCCGTCACACGAGCCTCACATCTCGTTGTTTAATTTCATAACAAATCTGTTTACATACGTCTCTTGTTCCGCTCAAAACTTCTGATCCGACCATTTAATGCATCATCCCTAGACTTTTCTTCACCCCAGCTCCAAGTTCAAGGTCACAAATCAAGGTCAGAAATTATATGTGGTCTTTGCTTGTTGTGTAGCAGTTTGTCAACGCTGTGTAATGTAGTACCGTGTACACAGTTGAACCTCTAATGCAGGGGTCCCCATATACTGGGTTGGGGACCAGTAGCGGTCCTTGGATCATTTGGCACTGGACCACATGGAAAGAAGAAGAAGAAGAATTGATCTATTTGCGTTAGTCTGTATGGTGTTTTATTTTGAAAATCCATCCCTTCTTGGCTCAGTCGTCGCTGTTTTCACACCTCTGTGAACTCTCACACCAACTTTGGCTGTTTGTCCACGTGGACACCGAGCACGCTGCACCAAAAGACGAGCCTGGGGAGTTTTGAGGAAGAAAAATAAAACGTGCAGACGACGATCAGAAAGAGTTACTGAAGGCTGCGGCTTCATTAATGTGTCTTCACTGAGAGCATCATATTTAGTGGCTAACTGCATTTTATTAAACAAAGTGCTGTAAATAATACGGCACCCTTTATTGTATTTTGTTATGCGGGTCACCTCCCCTCACACTCGCACTCTACTGAAACATCAAACCGGTCCAAGAAGTGTTTGGGGAGCCCTGCTGTAACGGACCCAGCTGGTCTCCAGCACGTCGCCACAGACTTTCTGCTCAGGTTCCAGTCGGCTGGTTTTCTGTGTAACGGTGGTTTCTCATCGTCCTCCTTAGAGCTGCGTCTCATTGACATCCTCCTTTGGCTTCCAACAAAGTTCAGTCAGATCCTCTGGACGGTTTCTTTTCCTTTTTTTTTTGTTGAAACGATTTGTCCTTCATCCAAAGGACTTCATCAGTCTGAGGAGCCACAAGTTCCCTCCCACAAGCAGCACCCTCACATAGTGGGCCAACCAGTTTGACGGTGATAAGATGTCTTCTGGAGTCTGCCTTCTCCCCCGTCGATTCTTCTGTGGCAGCCATGGCCAAAGTGGAAAGAATACAAAATTATTATGGATTTGGTCAGCTGGTCCCTCAACACAATTGATAATTTTTTTCTACCAGACGACATGGTGCTGAAGAGCCCTCATGCCCTGAATGAATGCACGCAACTGAGTATGTTACTGATTCCTGGGGTCAGTGGAAGATGACGTACCTATCTGTGCTGTCCGTGGAGGACGTAGAAGATGTGTACATTATTGGATTTCTGATAACAGGGTTTCTCCTTTTTGGAATCGGTGGATACCTAGGATATTGACGAATGAGGAAGACGACAGCGGCAGTTTTGACCATGGTAAAGCTGCCAGCCTTGTGTGAAGGATTAATTCGTGCCTCGAGCTATGACTCATATTCTTAACGAGCTCAACCGTAAGCTGGACGTGATTTCTGAGAATCGTAGGCCACTTGCAGCTCCTGGAACTTGTCGGCATGAAGGATTTGACCTTGGAGGAGGCTAACAAGCACGGACCAGCGGAATGACCACGAATCTGGCTGTTTGGGTTCATCATTGAGTGTACCCGCAGAACTGAAGGCAGACAGAAATCAGAGTCTGCCTTCCCAAAACAATTGCTGTTTATCTGTATTTGGCTTCCCCACGGGCCTTGGACAGACCAACTTATCTTAAATTGCTACAGGAGGATATTTAAACTAAGAAGCCGTTTACAGGACATCTTTGGCCTTATCAGAACCATGATGTTGATAGACACTGTACCTCTTATAAGAACTTTGGAACTTTCTGGAGTGTCCATGGACAACTCACCGCCTTTGTCGACCTCTATGCATAAATGTATTGTGATTTCATTGTTGCTGTTTTATGTTGCGAGATCTTTTTTTGCATCTCTTACACTGTTAAGGGCGAGGCATAGCTGCACGCTGGACCGAGCGTGGCGCCACGCCCGTGCATGCGCCGCTGCACAAGCCTTTTGAACGCTCGCGCGAACGCGCAAAGCTCTTTTTTTACGACCGCGCACGCTTGCGCGGTGTCTCACAATAAACTGCCCTGGTGGCGGACTGTTTTGTATGACACACAAATGAATTAAATTCCTCTTCTTTATCGCTGATCGGGCCTTTTCTTTTGTTTTTTCCTAAAGTCAAGTAATCGCTTCATCCTCTGTTCACTCCATAACTGAAATGAATGAATTCATGTCCTACCTGGCAGCGCAATGTTTTAACTATTTCCTGGTGGGCTGTGAGCAGCTGGAATAGCGCTCCCTGTTTTTATTTTTATTTTTTAGAAGTTTATATTAACATATAAAGTTAGAAAGACCGCAGCAGCAGCAGCGGAGCGAACAGCTGCTCGTCTGGAGCAAAGCCAGCGCTTGTATCACTGAGCTGTCAATCATTTCAGTAGGCGTGTCAGCAAGTGACCAATCAGCGACCTCAGTTTGTCCTGCTCTGCGTGCAGCTGATCACATTACAACAATGATTTGGAGCGAGAACGCGAGCATTTAATGTGAGAAAGAAAGCAGAGCTCTGCCCGTGAACGCGTGCGCACAGAATGCGCGCGTAGAGCAGCGTATATGGAGGACGCTCAGCTTTGCCTCGGCCTTTACATTGTTTTGGGCTTCCTCCATCCTCGTGCTCTCTTTTTCTCATCTGCCTGTATTTTGTTAGCCTGGCCCTCGCCTTCCTGCACAGCTCCGCTCAATTCTCATTTCCCTTCACTGCTCAGTCTGGGACTTCTCCCATAGACAACGATTTCTCCGGCTGATTTTTGACCGGACCAATCAGAGAACAGAAGGGGCGGAGTTTTTGGCCCCTAACCCACGCCCCCACCTGTCCCAGCGCGCAGCCAGCGAGCAGCCGCATGTTCTCATTCAAAGCGATGCAAAGCGATGCAGGACTGTTTTATATGTGACACAAATGTATTAATTTCCCCTTCTTAATCCCTTATCTGGAGTTTTCTTTTGTTTTTTTGGCCAAAAGTCAAGTGATCGCTCCTCCCTCCTCCTCCTCTCCCTCCGCTGATGAGGAAATGCCTCAGGTTGTCACGAGAGAATTAAACTCGGGTTTTACGTTGCTGCCCGAGTCCCATCAGATTTTCTGGTCTTCTGGTGTGCTGGACCAGCGATCCATGGTTTTATTTTATTTTTTAGAACGTTTTATTAACATATAAACACAGAATATGCAGCGGCAGGCTGCAGCGAGAGAAAATGCAGCAGGAGGCGGAGCAGATGTCAAGTTCAACAGACCACGGGGGAGCAGCCATATATGGCTCTGAGGGGGAGGGAGCAGAATGCTTTTCCCTGTTCAAAATTTTTCTAAGATCCAATGGTTTTGTTCCTCAGCAGAGGCCACGCCTCCAGCAAGAATCGGTTCTCTATGGAGAAAGTCCAGACCCTAGTATGAAGCAAAGTGAAGGACAAGGGTCTGGTTTTAACCAGGCTAGTATGTTGTATGTAACAGGTCTCTCTTGTAAACGAGTCTTCGAGGCTCAATGGGAACCAACTTGTAGAAATAAAGGTCTAATTAAAAAAAGTGGTTCAAAACATCAAAGTTTATGCTCCAGGTAAAAAACTCCAACAAAGTCCATCCAGGTCCTCTAGCTGTATTTTCTTTTTTCATCTTATCACCATCAAACTGGTTGGCCCACTATGTGAGTGTGCTGCTTTATGGGACTGAGTTTGTTGTGACTCCTTGGACTGATGAAGTCCTTTGAATGAAGGACGAAACATCTCAACAACAACAAAAAAAAAGAAAACGTCCAGAGGACCTGAACATCGTTGGATGTTTTACCTGGATCACTGAGCATGAACTTTGATCTTCCTTTGGCTTGTTGATGACTCGTTGTTTCTGATGTCACGTTGTGTTGATGGAGCGCACGTAGCGTTCCAACAACGTCCACACCGTTGGGGTGGTGTGGTACTGGTCTGGTGAGTTTCTGAGGCGTCGGTCTCGTCTGCAGCGGGGCGGACAGCTGCTGCCGTCTCGTTGGGACGTTAAGATGCGAAGATGTGACTTTCTGTGAAGAAACAAACCACCTCCCGCCGACGGCTCGGCACATTAATGCTCCGGCAGACACCAAGGAACAATGGAGCAGCAAACACCATCTGTGTGTGTGCGTTGTCCCCGATCACACAGATTTATAATTGTCTCTCGTGCAAATTCCTTCAGAAGTTCCTAGAAGAGTGCACGTGTGTGCATTAACATATGTATGGAGCTGATTTCATTTCAGGAATGAAACAGATGAGTGTGTCTTTGTATCGGCGTGTTTCCGCCGCAGTAACCAGGCTCTGATTAAACTTCTATTACGACACACACACACACACACACCTCATCAGAGTGTGTGTGTCCTCACACACACCAGCAGACACGTTTAATTATGCTTTATTTTATTTCCAGGGAGAAACGTATGCAGCTTTTATTTCCGTTGTTTATGTCGCACCACAGCTAAAGTCGGCTAAAGTGAACATGTTCGAGTCCGGTCTGACCGAGTACCGGTCTGTTGGGGACCCGCCCCTCGGAAGTCCTCCTGAACGGACCAGTCCTCACAGCGGAGGTCCAGGTCACCTCGGGTCAGAGCTGAAACAATAAAAAGCACTTACAGGTGGCGGCTTCTCAGAAAACATCAAGTTTCTCTCAAAACATAGCAAGAACTCAGAAAAATGCGAGCTAAAGGCTAATGTCATGCTAAAAGTGCCTAAAGG
>JBBPBX010014820.1:0-42006 GCA_038048925.1 Garcialebias charrua | reverse complement strand
ATTATTTACCTTAATATTTAACAGAATACTTCTGTGAGGTAGATTGAACAATCAAGTACCGTAATAAGATTTTAAAAAAATTCTTCACGTTGAAGTTTAGTGTAACAGTATGAAATAAAAATGTCTAATTTAAAATAAGCAGCTCAACTTAAAATACTGAGCAGGCATGTAAACAAATAAGAAACTTAGGTTGTTGTGTTAAATGCAGCCTTTTCCTTACCTCCTCTTGAAATACGAACTGTCTGTACCTCCTCTTGAAATACGAACTGTACATAACTCACAGTTTGCAAACGCAATATCTTTGTCATCCACTTTAAAATATCTCCACACGACAGACATCGCTGCCTCCCTTCAAGCTGCCGCGTTCCGCGTCTTTTTTACGACAGTCACTGCTTTACGGCAGGCGCGGCTGCAAAAATATTGTGCACGTTTTGTTTCGAGACAATTTGACTCTGTAACACAACATACAGTTAATATAATATTCCCGTTTGTGTTTAGAATAAATCGCTGCCTCCACTTAAAGCTAATGCTGCGTTCCACTTCTTTTTTACGACAGTCACGCTTTACGGCAGGCGCTGTTGCTAAAATATTGTGCACGTTCTTTTTCGAGACAATTTGACTCTGTAACACAACATACAGTTAATATAATATTCCCGTTTGTGTTTAGAATAAATATACACATATATATCCGACCACTTAAGCTAATATGCTGCGTTCCACTTCTTTTTTACGACAGTCACGCTTTACGGCAGGCGCTGTTGCTAAAATATTGTGCACGTTCTTTTTCGAGACAATTTGACTCTGTAACACAACATACAGTTAATATAATATTCCCGTTTGTGTGTAGAATAAATATACACATATATATCCGATCCCTGATCGGTGTGTAACGCCCGAGTCGAGTCGAGTCTGAAATCACGTGATCGGGACCCGGTTTTCGATCACGTGATCGGATCGGGACATCCCTAATATATATATATATATATATATATATATATATATATATATATATATATATATATATATATATATATATATATATTTTTTATTTATTTTTTTTTATTTTAGATCCTAAAAAATTTTTTTATGAAGTGGGCAGGATTGAAGTCAAATGGCCCGCGGACCACCAGTTGAATAGCCCTGACTTAGGGTTTGAATTTCTCAATCGCTGTCCTGAGGAAAACTATTTATTGTCTTTTAGAATAACGTCATCCATTTTCTTTACCCAAACCTTGTTTCAGGGTCGCTGGGAGATGGTGCCTGTTCCCTTTCAGTCGGTCTCTCGGTGCAACACGATTGCTATGGGAATCAACGCCCCCACGCGGTTACCTGAAGTAATACACTCACACCTTAACGGCTACGGCGTCAGCGTCGCGCCAGAGGCCCCGCCCTCTGGACATTTAAGCGGCTGACACCCGTCCATCTTTCTCTTTTTGCCCTTCACCTCGCTAAACCTGTAACACTCTTCTCGGATCTTCTCTGTATCTTCATCGCTCAACCAGAGGTGAGCTCGCTCCCTACACAGAGCATACAGAGAATCTTCTCCTGCGGACTGCTGGGCTGGCAAAAGCTGGTCCGGCACATTTTCTTCACCCCGGAGTTTTCTTCTCCTCTCTCCACCACTTCGCTCGACGGCACTGACTGCGAGACACAGCTACCCTGCTACCAACTAGCAGGCTAGCCGGAGAAAGCGACACGAAGAAGGAGACGTCTCCGGACGACGTTAGCACTGCTAACGGGCTTAACTCTTCTCAGCCACGGCTCCCGAGAAGGTAATGCGAAAACCCAAAAGTCAAAGAAGACCAGAAGGCCAGCGAGCCCCAGCTCCCGTGCATTTTTCTCTTCTGCTTTTCTACTGCTCGGTTAGCGAACGCTAACTGTGAGGCATGCTACCTGCTAAGCTAACGAAGCTAACAGGCCAGCAGCCCCGAGCAGCTCGGCGAAAGGATGTCCTCGGATGAGGAACTCTGGCGGGCCGTGAGCTCCGGCTCCCGAACCTGCTTCAGCGGATCTGGATACCCTCTTTTTCAGCAGCGGACACCCACGAGGCCTGTCCGTTCTGCTCATGGATGCTACACGCAAGGACACTCAAAGCTAAAATATTAACTAAGAAATACACCAAACTAAGAAATACACTAAGCACTACTAGGACAAAACAATGTACCAAACAACAGCAACACAAACACGAGGCTGTGTAAGCAGATGAGGACGAATGAACATAGCAACATGAAATAAATCAGCAGCATGGATAGTCAGCAGCGCATATGAACAATCAAGTGGCATCACAGTGATTTTATTTTTTCCCAGTGATTTTTTCACATTGATTTTTTTTTCACAGTAATTTTCACAGTGATAATCCTGACTAGGGGTTCATGAGTCTAATAACAGCATCAGGGTTGAAGCTTGTAGCAATAACTAAAGGTGAGATGGAGGAAGAAAGGTGACACTTTTTCCATCTCAGCTCTACTACATTTGTTTTATTTATTTTTCATTCATTAAAGTTTTTGCACCAGCTGGTCAGTTTACTGACTGTTTTATGATATTTCAAATCAACCCAAATGTTTAATGTTTTATCATATTTTAAATCATTCTTTCAGGCTCGTGAAGGATAGGCACACAATTGTTTAGGAAAAAACACAATCACAGACTCCCTTAAAATAATGATGTCATTTATTAAAGAGAAACTGGGACAAATAAAAGAAAAAGCGAAAACACATACAAGTCAAACATACAAACTGTTTTCCTGCTAGAGATAATGTGTCATTTAAATCCGCCACTGTATAACAGTGTAATAATATAAGCGTAATTAAACACTTACGGGTCCACCAAATGGAATACTATAGGAGAATTTGTCAGTTTACTGACTTACCTGTATTTTAGATGAAAGCTTTGAGCAGATTTTATCTACACACATCCATCATCAATATTCGCGAGTTCACCCTTTTTCCGGATTAAATTGCGTTAATGTGACTGAACGAAATGTAATACCACGAGAGACTTCAACTTATGTTGGTCCACCAGAAAATAGACCTTTTATTGAAACAATCATAAAAGTACATTAAACATTTGTATCTATATTAGCTCTGATTTACTAACTAATTTGACAAGAATTCAAATTAAAAACAAACAGACAGTTAGGGTCTAACTTACTGTTGGCACATTTACTTAACAGATTAATGGCTTAAGAAAAAATAAGAGATAAGGAGGAAGAAGTGAATGAAAGCTAAGTTTAAAGGAAGTTAATTATTTTGAGATGACAGGGTGACACTTTCCCAACACGAGTTCAGCTGGACTTCTCACACGTTCAGAACACAATCAACGCCTCGTTACCTGTTGACGCTAAGTCTCTGGAGATAAGAGTTGAAGTTTGTGGACACTAACGGACTGTGTTGTCCAGTTCACGTCCAAATGACTTCCGCGCGTGTGTGCTGATTCAGACGAGCAAAAAGAACGCTTCTCCCGGCAGGAACAGAGCCAGCTCTTGACTGAGCTTTCAAAATAAAACTCCCAGAAAACAAATTCTTTCAGAAATGAGTGAATGAGGCACAGCAAGGCTTTACTGTGACTCTGCTGAGAATGTAGGTCTAATTGACAAAATGACCACAGCGTTCACCAGCTTTTCCAGAGGAGGAAACCAATTGTTGAGAACGTTCTCCCTCTTTGCACTAAAGTCAAAACGGAAGCAAGACTTTATATGGAGGGCGGACTCTGCCCACCTCCTGAATGGCTACTGGCTGGTTTAACAAAACAACGGATGGATTTTTCATCCCCATAGGCAGAAGGTCTCTGAAGGACAACAGGAAAAGTGTTTACATAAGCGGCCAGATGGACTGGCCCGTGAAGTGAAAATTATGTCTAGCTTGATAGACAAAACAGAGAAGGAAGTGAAAAGTTTCCTTGACTTGTACCTTAGATTCAAAGCCTACTGTACTGAAAAATAAACCAGCAGAAGGGTCAAACTCATGCAAGTAACAGATCATCATTAAATGACAAAAGTATACTGTTGATCAATTCTGAATTAACACACATTAAAAGAAAGTTCTTTCTGATTGATTGGTGTCCATTAATTCAAAATAATTGTAACAAAATAGTGTCCACTTGTCTTCTTCAGAGCTCAAGAAAAGTGTAACACTCAGAGTCTCAGAGAGATGTGAAGAGGTTTAAATCCCATAACGGACATGAGAGTGCTGTATTGCTACAGTCCCCCTTTTTGGAAGTCATCGCCTGTCCTTGGAGATGAGTTCCAACACGAAAGGATACCACCGAATGTCTCTGACCTCTATGTAATCCAGCAAGTGGAGGAGAAAAAAATCAAAATTATACTCCCATAATGTTTTTGGAAATTCCATACTGTTCGTAAGTAATCCCATTGCGGTACGCTTTCAATCCTTTGGAAAACATAGTCTGTTAACCCATGGAAAACTGATTCTGTGATCCCTTGGAAACAAAGTCTTATAATCCACAGCGGTAATTCCACAATGATTGGGGTTATTGATTTCATCAGCAAGAATGTTTTTTTTAATCAGCATGTAGAGGGGATCCCTCGATTGATGCAGAGGAGGCGACCTTTGGATGAAGGTTGAAGACCAACGTTGGAGTAGCAGGTCCCCACATCGAAGGTTGCAGGCTGGATGGCTTCCAGTCTGTGCCACCCTGGTTCAATGTGTCATGCAATTATGTGGTTTTAGATGGGCTTATGATTGGGATTTTACATTAAGCCTTACCTATATACACCTGGTATGTAAGCTATCATGGATTATCCATCCATCCATCCATTTTCTTCCGCTTATCCGGGGTCGGGTCGCGGGGGTAGCAGCCTAAGTAGGGAGGCCCAGACTTCCCTCTCCCCAGCCACTTGGAGCAGCTCCTCTGGGGGAATCCCAAGGCGTTCCCAGGCCAGCCGAGAAACATAGTCCCTCCAGCGTGTCCTGGGTCTTCCTCTGGGTCTCCTCCCGGTGGGACATGCCCGGAACACCTCACCAGGGAGGCGTCCAGGAGGCATCCTAACCAGATGCCCGAGCCACCTCAACTGGCTCCTCTCGATGTGGAGAAGCAGCGGCTCTACTCCGAGTCCCTCCCGGATGACTGAGCTTCTCACCCTATCTCTAAGGGAGAGTCCAGACACCCTGCGGAGAAAACTCATTTCAGCCGCTTGTATCCGAGATCTCGTTCTTTCGGTCATAACCCAGAGCTCATGACCATAGATGAGGGTGGGAACGTAGATCGATCGGTAAATTGAGAGGATGGATCATGGATTATCATGGATTAGATCAGCTAAAATTACCAATTAAGGGGTGGATCAATGCTGTAAAAATCAGATGTAGGGATCTATACCTATAGAGTTTTTGGAGGGCTTCTGTAACGAAGGCCTCTTCTTTCAAACTATTCCTCCATTCATTACTTAGTTTAGGTTAAACTAAAATAGAAAAATGTAACATAGTTTGGTCTAAATGTCTGTTGGCCTTTTAGACGAACGACGTAAGATTTGGTATTCCCTATAAATTTTGAAGTCTATGGCGAGACTCATCAAAATGAATAGATCTAGAATAGAAACGATCGAATCGGTCCTACCTAAATGATTGGGAGATCAGTGTAGATTATAGCACCTGTAGTTGGGCCTCCTCAAAGGAACTGTTTGCACACTTAAATTGTGACGCTTTATCGTCAGAGACTTTTCTGCATCATTCATATTACTGTCATTATTTTCAGTTCTCAGACTACCTGGAATCACTAAATCTTATCAACTCATCTGGATCTGCCCATCACTGCGACTTTCATTGTTTTTGGGCTCTGAATGATCGTATCTTCATTAATGTTTCACATGGTTCAATTATGGGGGCAAAATGTCACACTGTTAACTCCTGTAATTACACATCACTGACAAAGAAGTCAAGTAAATGTCTGATATTAATGTTGTTATTGATCTCAGGGATTCAGCCAAACCCAGGGCCAATCACTAACTACTGTACACCTAATGAGTTTAAAAATATTTCAGGTCTCCGTTTTCTGCATGTAAACGCTCGTAGCCTTCTAAAAAAACTTGATGAATTGAAAATCCTAATCACTTCTTCTGGGGCAGATGTGATCGTTATCTCTGAAACTTGGCTCAAAAAATCTGTTTTGAAAAATGACCTGGCATCCATCCATCCATCCATCCATCTTCTTCCGCTTATCCGGGGTCGGGTCGCGGGGGTAGCAGCCTAAGTAGGGAGGCCCAGACTTCCCTCTCCCCAGCCACTTGGAGCAGTTCCTCCGGGGGAATCCCAAGGCGTTCCCAGGCCAGCCGAGAAACATAGTCCCTCCAGCGCGTCCTGGGTCTTCCTCTGGGTCTCCTCCCGGTGGGACGTGCCCGGAACACCTCACCAGGGAGGCGTCCAGGAGGCATCCTAACCAGATGCCCGAGCCACCTCAACTGGCTCCTCTCGATGTGGAGAAGCAGCGGCTCTACTCCGAGTCCCTCCCGGATGACTGAGCTTCTCACCCTATCTCTAAGGGAGAGTCCAGCCACCCTGCGGAGAAAACTCATTTCAGCCGCTTGTATCCGAGATCTTGTTCTTTCGGTCATAACCCAAAGCTCATGACCATAGATGAGGGTGGGAACGTAGATCGATCGGTAAATTGAGAGCTTTGCCTTTTGACTCAGCTCTCTCTTCACCACGACAGACCGGTACAGCGCCCGCTTCACTGCGGACGCTGCACCTATCCGCCTATCGATCTCACGCTCCAGTTTTCCCTCATTCGTGAACAAGATCCCGAGATACTTAAACTCCTCCACTTGGGGCAGGACCTCCTCCCCGACCCGGAGAGGGCATGCTACCCTTTTCCGGCTCAAGACCATGGCCTCGGATTTGGAGGAACTGATCCTCATCCCGGCCGCATCACACTCGGCTGCAAACCGCTCCAGTGAAAGTTGTAAATCACGAACTGATGAAGCCAGTAGGACCACATCATCTGCAAAAAACAGAGAAGCGATTCTAAGGTCACCAAAACGGATCCTCTCAACACCTTGGCTGCGCCTAGAAATTCTGTCCATAAAAGTTATGAACAGAATCGGTGACAAAGGGCAACCTTGGCGGAGTCCAACTCTCACCGGAAACGAGCCTGACTTACTGCCGGCAATGCGGACCAAGCTCTGACACCGGTCGTACAGGGACCTAACAGCCCTTATCAAAGGGCCTGGTACCCCATACTCCCGGAGTACCCCCCACAGAACCCCCCGAGGGACGCGGTCGAATGCCTTCTCCAAGTCCACAAAACACATGTAAACTGGTTGGGCAAACTCCCACGCACCCTCCAGGACCCTGCTGAGGGTGTAGAGCTGGTCCAGTGTTCCACGACCAGGACGAAAACCACACTGCTCCTCCTGAATCCGAGGTTCGACTATCCGACGGACCCTCCTCTCCAGAACCCCTGAATAGACCTTACCAGGGAGGCTTAAGAGTGTGATCCCCCTATAGTTGGAACACACCCTACGGTCCCCCTTTTTAAATAGGGGAACCACCACCCCAGTCTGCCAATCCAAGGGAACTGCCCCCGATGTCCACGCGATATTGCAGAGTCGCGTAAGCCAACACAACCCTACAACATCCAGAGCCCTAAGGAACTCCGGGCGAATCTCATCCACCCCCGGAGCCTTGCCACCGCGGAGCTTTTTAACATTAGAAGTCCCAGGATTTTCGACCTCCCCCCAGAGGTCCTGAAAGAGGGTCAAAAGACCCTTAGTCCAAACCAACCATTAGTGGGTTCACATTAGTGGGCCATTAACTGCCTTTTGTTATAAATATGCGTGCACACAACTCAGACACCCCCACCACACCAGACTGCACAAACTGCATTCCAATGTTTCCACCAGGTAAGTAAGACTCTGCTTGCACTTCCCCCCTTAGTCAGAAGAGAGGCCCTGACCTGAATTCACACATAACAGACCCTGAAGTTATCTCACAGTTGAACATTTTGGGACATCCACTGAACGGAAAGCTTTGTCTGCTCCAGAACAATTTTATGCATAAAATTGTCTTATTCTGCTGTGCTGACTATCCTGTAACTTTGATGTTCTGTCAAATAAATTATTTTGCTTACAAGTACTGTCTCTCTCCTTGTCCTTGGCGCATGTATATACGGTGCGTGCCGGCACATGCAGGTGGCCCATTGCTGTGTTCTAAAACATGCTTGACCTATTGTTGTCCGTCACCTGACGGACAGACACAGGTCACATGACATGAAGTCAACTGACGGACCGACATAGGTCACACGACATGAGGTCAACTGACGGACCGACACAGGTCACATGACATGAGGTCAACTGACGGACCGACAAAGGTCACATGACCTGAGGTCAAGTGACGGACCAACACAGGTCACATGACCTGAGGTCAAGTGACAGACCAACACAGGTCACACGACATGAAGTCAACTGACAGACCGACACAGGTCACATGACATGAGATCAAGTGACGGACCGACACAGGTCACATGACCTGAGGTCAAGTGACGGACCAACACAGGTCACATGACCTGAGGTCAACTGACAAAACGACACAAGTCACATGACATGAAGTCAACTGACGGACCGACACTGGTCACACGACATGAGGTCAACTGACGGACCAACACGGGTCACTTGACCTGAGGTCAACTGACGGACCGACATAGGTCACACAACATGAAGTCAACTGATGGAACGACACTGGTCACTCGACATGAGTTCAACTGACGGACCGACACAGGTCACACGGCATGAGGTCAACTGACGTACCGACACAGGTCACACGGCATGAGGTCAACTGACGTACCGACACAGGTCACATGACCTGAGGTCAACTGACGGACCGACACAGGTCACATGACCTGAGGTCAACTGACTGACCGACACAGGTCACATGACCTGAGGTCAACTGACGGACCGACATAGGTCACATGACATGAAGTCAACTGATGGACCGACACTGGTCACTCGACATGAGGTCAACTGACGGACCGACACAGGTCACACAGCATGAGGTCAACTGACGTACCGACATAGGTCACATGACCTGAGGTCAACTGACGGACTGACATAGGTCACATGACCTGAGGTCAACTGACTGACCGACACAGTTCACATGACCTGAGGTCAAGTGACGGACTGACACAGCTCACATGACCTGAGGTGAACTGACGGACCAACACAGGTCACATGACCTGAGGTCAAGTGACGGACCAACATAGGTCACATGACGTGAGGTCAAGTGACAGACCAACACAGGTCACATGACCTGAGATCAAGTGACGGACAAGCACAAGTCACACAACATGAAGTCAAGTGACGGACCAACACAGGTCACATGACCTGAGGTCAACTGACGGACCGTCACAGGTCACATGACCTGAGATCAACTGACTGACCGACACAGGTCACATGACGTCAACTGATGGACCGACACAGGTCACATGACCTGAGGTCAACTGATGGACCAAGATAGGTCACACGGCATGAGGTCAACTGACGTACCAACACAGGTCACATGACCTAAGGTCAATTGACACAACGACATAGGTCACATGACATGAAGTCAACTGACAGACCGACACAGGTCACATGACCTGAGGTCAACTGACGGACCGACACAGGTCACACGACATTAGGTCAACTGACAGACCGACACAGGTCATATGACCTCAGGTCATATGACCTGAGGTCAACTGACGGACCGTCACAGGTCACATGACCTGAGATCAACTGACTGACCGACACAGGTCACATGACGTCAACTGACGGACCGACACAGGTCACATGACCTGAGGTCAACTGACGGACCGACACAGGTCACATGACATGAGGTCAACTGACTGACCGACACAGGTCACATGACCTGAGGTCAACTGACGGACCGACATAGGTCACATGACCTGAGGTCAACTGACTGACCGACATAGGTCACATGACCTGAGGTCAAGTGACGGACCGACACAGGTCACACGGCATGAGGTCAACTGACGGACCAACATAGGTCACACAACATGAGGTCAACTGAGGGACCGACACAGGTAACATGACCTGAAGTCAAGTGACGGACCAACACAGGTCACATGACCTGAGGTCAACTGACAAAACGACACAGGTCACACGACATGAAGTCAACTGACGGACCGACACAGGTCACATGACCTGAGGTCAACTGATGGACTGACATAGGTCACATGACCTGAGGTCAACTGACGGACCGACACAGGTCACACGGCATGAGGTCAACTGACGTACCAACACAGGTCACATGACCTGAGGTCAACTGACAAAACGACACAGGTCACACGACATGAAGTCAACTGACGGACCGACACAGGTCACATGACCTGAGGTCAACTGATGGACTGACATAGGTCACATGACCTGAGGTCAACTGACGGACCGACACAGGTCACACGGCATGAGGTCAACTGACGTACCAACACAGGTCACATGACCTGAGGTCAACTGACACAACGACACAGGTCACATGACATGAAGTCAACTGATGGACCGACACAGGTCACACGGCATGAGGTCAACTGACGGACCGACACAGGTCACATGACCTGAGGTCAACTGATGGACTGACATAGGTCACATGACCTGAGGTCAACTGACGGACCGACACAGGTCACACGACATGAGGTCAACTGACGGACCAACACAGGTCACATGACCTGAGGTCAACTGACAAAACGACACAGGTCACACGACATGAAGTCAACTGACGGACCGACACAGGTCACATGACCTGAGGTAAACTGACGGACCGACATAGGTCACATGACCTGAGGTCAAGTGACGGACCAACATATGTAGCCCACTGAAAGGGACCGGGGGATTTAGAAGCCAAGTTCACTTGCGCAAAAAAGCGCAGCCTTAGTCAAATTAGTGTGCCCCCTCCTGTGGTGCGCCAGTAATGGCCTTATTTACAAAACAAAAGCGCCTGTTAACAGCTCATTATAGGATGTTAGATAAAATCTTTCGGGTCACTCGACCCGTCTCTGGGTTCCAAAGGTAGAAATGTTGAATGACCCTTCTCTGGGACTTCTAGTGTTAACCACCTCGGCGACCTCAGCACCAGAGATCGGAGAACCCGACCCAAAGTCCCCAGGCTCTGCTTCCTCAGTGGAAGACGTGCCAGTAGGATTGAGGAGGTCTTCGAAGTATTCCGCCCACCGACTCACAACATCCCGAGTTGAGGTCAGTAGCACGCCACCTCCACCATAAATGGTGTTGGTCTCGTACCTCTTTCCCCCCCTGAGACGCCGGATGGTGGACCAGAATCGCCTCGAAGCCGTACGGAAGTCATTCTCCATGGCCTCTCCGAACTCCTCCCACGCCCGAGTTTTTGCCTCAGCAACCACCCGAGCCGCATGCCGCTTGGACTGCCGGTACCTATCAGCTGCTTCCGGGGTCCCACAAGCCAAAAAGGCCCAATAGGACTCCTTCTTCAGCCTGACAGCATCCCTCACTGCCGGTGTCCACCACCGGGTTCGAGGGTTGCCACCTCGACAGGCACCAACAACCTTGCGGCCACAGCTCCGATAAGCTGCCTCGACAATAGAGGCGCGGAACACGGCCCACTCGGACTCCATGTCCCCCGCCTCCCTCGGAACGTGTTCAAAGCTCTCCCGGAGGTGGGAGTTAAAGCTCCGTCTTACGGGAGACTCTGCCAGACGTTCCCAGCAGACCCTCACGATACGTTTGGGTCTGCCAGGTCTGACCGGCATCCTCCCCCACCATCGGAGCAAACTCACCACCAGGTAGTGGTCAGTAGACAGCTCCGCCCCTCTCCTCACCCGAGTGTCCAAGACATGCGGCCGCAGATCAGATGAGACGACAACAAAGTCGATCATCGAACTGCGACCTAGGGTGTCCTGGTGCCAAGAGCACATATGGACACCCTTATGCTTAAACATGGTGTTCGTTATGGACAATCCATGACGAGCACAGAAGTCCAATAACAGAACACCACTCTGGTTCAGATCAGGGGGGCCATTCCTCCCAACCACACCCCTCCAGGTCTCACTGTCATTGCCCACGTGAGCGTTGAAGTCCCCCAATGACCTGGCAATCAATGAATTTAAGATCTATCGTTGTGATCGTAATACAAGGGGAGGTGGAGTCGCTATTTACATCAGAGATTCTTTGGCTGCCAGGATTGCATCTAAAAAAACAATCGCAAACCAGTTTGAGGCTTTAGCTGTGAACATCACTTTGAAAGGAGGTCAGCCCTTAACTGTTGTTGGTTGTTATCGTCCCCCCTCCGCAACACCTGAAGCTCTGTCCTCCCTGACTGAATTCATAGGAAATTTAAAACACAATGAGATTGTTTTGGCTGGAGATTTCAACATTGATTGGAATAAGTCGACCCCCCTCTGTGATAAATTCAAGGAATGTTGCCTATCTCTCAATCTAACACAACTTATCGATTCTCCTACCAGACCAAACATAAAATGTCCCGAAAAATCTTCTATCTTAGATCTGTTTTTCACAAATGCACCTCACAAATTTCCTGGTATAGGTGTATTTGCCAACGTTTTGAGTGATCATTCCGTAATAGCAGCTCTTAGATCTACTAAACTTCCACCTGCTAAGCCCAGAATAATTCAAAAAAGGGATTTGAAACGTTTCAGTGAACAGTCATTCCTTTGGGATCTATCCCTCTTTGATTGGCAACGTATCCTACAAATCAATGACGTGAACACCGCTTGGAACTATTTTCACGATAGTTTCATTCTCTTTGTAAACAAACACGCACCTTTCCGGCAGTTCAGGATAAAGAGCCGTGACAGCCCCTGGTTTACTCCTGAACTAGCTGATCTCCTGCACTGGAGAGATCATCTTTGGGCCGCAGCAAGAAAATCACACTCAGACACTGATTGGTTGAAATTTCGGCAGCTAAGGAATAAATGTACAACTGCCATCAAAGCCGCAAAACGTAACTACTTCTTATCTCAGACCTCCAAAAATCTAAACGATCCTAAAAAATTCTGGAAAACCATCAAATCTCTCTCAGGCACCCCCCAATCATCTGACCTCCCATCACAATTTCTTGTTGACTCTGTTCCTGTGTCAAATAAGCACGAGATCCTGAACTGTTTCAATAAACATTTTGTTGCTTCTAGTTCATTATTTGACACAGTTACAAACGGAAAATCAGCCACTTTATCTAATAATCAAACTTCTACAAATCAAATCCCTCCTACAAGTCAACCATCTGTTAATCACACCTTCTCTTTTTCTCCGTTCTCAGTCAGTGAGGTAAATAAACTGTTAAATGATCTTGATCCTAAAAAATCTGCAGGTCCAGATGAACTTCCACCTTACTTCTTAAGGCTGGCTGCTCATATCATCACAGTCCCTGTGACCCACATCTTTAATCTGTCCATAAGCCAAAACACCATTCCGGATGCTTGGAAAACAGCCTTTGTTCTTCCTTTGCTGAAGGGAGGTGACCCCACCTCATTGAACAATTATCGACCGATCTCTAAACTCTGCATCTTAGCCAAGGTTCTAGAAAAACTGATAAACTCTCAGATCAAAAACTATCTGGACTCATTTAACATCTTACCTCTTCATCAATCTGGTTTCAGGAAAAAACACAGCACAACAACTGCTTCTCTGAAGGTTCTGAATGATGTTGTTGAAGCATTGGATGCTAAGGACTATTGTGCTGCACTTTTCTTAGACCTGTCTAAAGCTTTTGACACTGTGGATCATAACATCCTGTGTCATAAGCTCTCAGAAATCGGTTTCTCTGATCACACCATCGGTTGGTTTTCTAACTATCTTTCCAATCGGAGGCAATGTGTTCAACATAACGGTACTTTTTCCAGCTATTTAACAGTTAAAAATGGTGTACCACAAGGCTCAGTTTTAGGACCCACTCTCTTTACAATCTACATAGCTAATGTAGGTCACTGCATCCCTGATGCATCCTTACATTTCTATGCTGATGATACAGTTGTTTATTGCCGAGCTAAAACAGTAGCTAAGGCTTTCCAGTTACTGCAATCCGCTTTTGACATCATCCAGTCAGATTTGTTCCGTCTCAAACTTGTCCTAAATGCTGATAAAACAAAAGGGATGTTTTTTTCAAATAGGAAGGCGGTTCCAGCAGATCCTCCTCTGATTTTATCTTCAAATGGTGTCCCTATTGAGTTTGTTGATTCCTATAAATATCTGGGTATCCTGATCGATTCACATCTCTCTTTTAAACTCCACGTGGAAAACCTAGTGAAGAAACTGAAAGTTAAACTGGGTTTCTTTTTCAGAAACAGATCATGTCTATCACTGAATGTTAGGAAACGCCTTGTATCTGTGACTTTCCTTCCCTCCATTGATTACGGTGACATTCTCTACATGAATGCTCCTACAAGCACCCTGCGGATGTTGGATGTTGTCTATCATGGTGCACTAAGATTCATAACTGGTTGTGATTATCGTACCCACCACTGCACCCTGTATTCACTGGTTAACTGGACATCATTAACCTCACGCAGACTCTTCCACTGGTACATTTTCATCTTCAAATCACTTCTTGGTCTGCTGCCCTCATACATCTCCTCCTACATGTCTTTGCGTGAGTGCAGCTACAGCGTGCGCTCTCAGGACATGATTACCTGCAGTGTTCCGTCAGTGAGGACTGAACTTGGAAAAAGGGCCTTCTCCTACTCCGCTCCTGCTTCATGGAATATCTTACAAAAAGATCTGAAGCTCTCGAACTTGACTTCTCTAAATGGTTTTCAGAATCTGTTGGAATCCTGGCAAAAACCAATGCAGATTTGTTCCTGTCTTTGATTTTATACATATACCTTATAATGTTTTGCTAGTTTTTTGATACTTTGTTAAAAAAAATATATATATATATATATATTTTTTTTTTCTCTCTTTTGTTTTCTATTGTTTATTGTTTGTTTGTTTATTGTTTATTGTTTAAGGAAATTCTACCATTGCTGTTTAGGGGTGTAACGATACACAAAACTCACGAGACGAGACGAGACGAGAAAATCACAGATCTCGCGAGAACGAGACGAGATTTTAACATTAGTTCAAGAAAACTTCAAAGATCGGTTTTATGCCGCAAAAAGGCTTTTATTCTGTTTTAACATGTATTACAAACCCAACTGATGTCTTCATTTTACTGATTGAATCTCCTTAGACCTTAGAACGTTCAACTTTGTTAAAAAAAATAGATATTCACGCAGGACTTTCCAAAAATTGAACATAAATATCCGCATCAGCGCTGAATCTGCAGCCGTCACTCACCAGTGTTGCCAGATTGGGCGGTTCACCGCGATTTTCCTTCTGACTTTTGCGGGTAAAGAGTGCTTTGGGTGGGTGGGACTCTATCTGGCAACACCGGTCACACCGGTGTTTACACGCGTGTCTTTACATTCGGGGCAGCGTCGGCAGCGCCGGGACCCTCCATCAATGTAGAGGCGTCTGCGGGCGGCACCGGGACCCTCCATCAGTAGTTGGGGCGTCTTCTATAGCAACTTCATCCGGCGAAGCCATGCTGTCCGTGACGCTGACTTGCTAGGGGCTCTGCTAGCGCTAGCATTAGCATCTCGTGAGACAACGTTACCTCTCAACGAGAGATATCGCGGGAGTTTAATATCGCGAGATCTCGTACAACGAGATCTCGTTATATGCCTACTGTTCATTGTTCTTTAGTTTTAGCAGGTCGCTTTCGTAAATGAGCCCATGAGGTTCAAAAGATTTACCTGACTAAATAAAGGTTGAATGAATGAATGAATGAATTAAGTAGTATTAATCTACCATGACTCTTCAAAGATTGAGATCTTTAACAAAATGAACAGCATGTTGGCATAGTTGAATCCATTTAAGTCTTCAACTAACATTAATCAAAACCTCTTTTGGCTGGGAGTGTTCAGAAAACAACAACTTCAATAACAACAAAAGTAGCAATTAAGCAACTAAAAACAACGTTTCACTATGTCAAACTCACTCTGGTCGTCAGATTCCAACGTGTCACACACAAGAAAACAGTTCTTAGCTTTATAACCGATGTCAATTAAATCCTGCAGATTTAAACGGTGGTTAAGGTTAGTTTTTTGTTGTGGGTTTCATGCTTAGCGTTTCTAAGTTCTAGTTGGAACGGTTTCTTTTCGCAACAAATATAGTTTAAACTGTTTAGCTTATTTACTATCTTGTGCTTGGACGACCTTATTTTCCCATGAATTCTGTGAGTTTGCGAGAACTTTGTCATTTGTGGGGTTATTGAAATCTTTGTCCTTGACATAGGCATGACCTAACAACACCCCCCTGTGGTCATGGGGGACCACGCACACAGGTGTGGACCTCCATCCATGGGCACGAGTTAGGATGCCTTTGTTTAGTTTAAGCTGTTTGCGCAGTTTATTGGGAGCCTTGTATAGGAACCTTATAGGTTTCGGCCAACGTATCTCTGTACATTTACCTCTTTCCGCGTAATTCAGGCGTGTCACAACTGTCGGCGCAGTCGCAGGTGTGTCTGACTGGTCAGACTGCGACGGGTCACTGTCATTGTGTTGTGTGTCTACCCACTTCATGACTGAAGAGGTGCTCTTTGAGTCTGTAAGAACTATGTCATCTCTGAGTAGTTCTAGACACAAATGCTCTTGAACCAAGGTTTCATCGAAAGCTTGGCTGATAGCCGAATTACCTGTCCCAGAGGACAGTACAGCATCCTTGGTGTGGGATCCTTGGGTCTCCACACCTCCTTCTACCTGTGGTAGGAAGTGTGAGCTTGCCCCCCTTTTGTATGAGGAGGGGTTCTCTTCCTCTGTAACAATGATGTCCAAGTGACTGTCAGCGCCTTGACCTTGGGGAGGCACCTCGATCGGCAGTGGATTGCTCACTGTGGCCCACATTGTCATATCACCATAATCTATAATCGCGTCGAAGCGATTTATAAAATCCTGGCCAACCAGAAATGGAGTCTGGAGTGAGTCAAGTTCAGACACGTATACCGGGTGGTATAGTGACATCTTGCCAATCTGCATGTGAACCATGGCTATAGCTGTCAGGGATGTTCCCATCCCTGCGAGTCATAGCAACTCTATATCACATTTTGTGAGGCGTATTTCTCTGTCAACACTGTCAGTGGCTGTCCTCAGCTCCTCGAACAGTGTGTGTGACATGACGAATATGTCTGCACCACCGTCCAGGAGGGACTCATGTGTGAGGACCCCTTCCAGCGTGATTGACAGGTAAGCTTGCTTAGCGGGCCCCTTTCTGACAAGGTTACACAGAAACCGTGTAGGTCTTTGTACACGTTTCTGTTCACGTGTACCCCCGTCTGTGTAATCATCAACGCTATGCTGGTGAAGATTCTCAGTCGTCCAGGACATGATAAATCAAAAAGGCGTTCAATACAAGATCAACTGGACTTTATTTGTAACAGAAAACGTTTCGACTCCCATCCGGGAGGCTTTCTCAATTCCATGAACAACTGTGCGAAGTTTGGAGTTATAACAGAACCACGCACCATCATGTGTAAGTTTCAAGCTGAGGTAACACATACATGTAAATTGACAGATCACACCTCAACAGTAGGGGGTTCCCTTGAGGTCTCTGACAGAAGACACAACACTGTATGTAAATTGACAACAAACAACTCCCAACCAACAAACAGAGGCTTCTCAAAGAAATTTGTTAGTCTAATTTACAGACAAGACACCTCTGTTCCCATCCGGTGTAGAACGTTTCGGAATCAGTTCCAAAGCTGAGTTATAAGTCTTGGAAAGCTGAAATCTCAGACCTCCTCCTCTGTTGAGAGAAGGTTTTTCTCTCTTAACATAAATAGCTTCCTTCACACCTCTCTCAAACCATCTGTGCTCTCGGTCCAAAATTTGCACATTCTGGTCCTCAAATGAGTGACCCTTGTCCGTGAGGTGGAGGTGAACAGCTGAGTTTTGTCCAGAGGAGGTTGCTCTCCTGTGTTGGGACATTCTTTTGTGGATTAGCTGCTTCGTTTCTCCAATGTAACGGTCTGAGCAGACCTCGCTGCACTGGACTGCATACACTACACCACTCTGTTTGTGTGTCGGGGTTCTGTCCTTAGGGTGGACCAGCCTCTGTCTGAGAGTCCTGCTGGGTTTGAAATGTACTGGGATGTTATGTTTGTTGAAAATCCTTCTGAAATTTTCTGAGACTCCAGCAACATAAGGAATGACAATGTTTTTCCGTCTGTTTGCCTTTTTCTGTTCATTATTGTGTTTAGCAGATTTCCTTGCTGACTTGACAAAAGCCCAGTTGGGATATCCACATGTTTGCAGAGATTTGTTGATGTGTTTCTGTTCCTTTTCCTTCCCTTCTGTCCTTGTGGGGATGTGCTCTGCCCGATGCTGTAAAGTTCTGATGACAGAAAGTTTGTGCTCCAGTGGATGGTGAGACTCAAACAGGAGATATTGGTCTGTGTGGGTTGGTTTTCTGTAAACTTCAATGTTGAGACTGTCCTCTCCCTCCATATGCACCAAACAGTCCAAAAACACAGCTCTACTACATACACATTCATGCAGCACTCTACTACACACAAATTCATACAGCACTCTACTACACACACATTCATACAACACTCTACTACATACACATTCATACAGCACTCTACTACACACACATTAATACAACAATCTACTACACACACATTCATACAGCACTCTACTACACACACATTCATACAGCACTCTACTACACACACATTCATACAGCACTCTACTACACACACATTCATACAGCACTCTACTACACACATTCATACAGCACTCTACTACACACACATTCATACAGCACTCTACTACACACATTCATACAGCACTCTACTACACACACATTCATACAGCACTCTACTACACACATTCATACAGCACTCTACTACACACACATTCACACAGCACTCTACTACACACATTCATACAGCACTCTACTACACACATTCATACAGCACTCTACTACACACACATTCATACAGCACTCTACTACACACACATTCATACAGCACTCTACTACACACACATTCATACAGCACTCTACTACACACACATTCATACAGCACTCTACTACACACACATTCATACAGCACTCTACTACACACATTCATACAGCACTCTACTACACACACATTCATACAGCACTCTACTACACACATTCATACAGCACTCTACTACACACATTCATACAGCACTCTACTACACACACATTCATACAGCACTCTACTACACACACATTCATACAGCACTCTACTACACACATTCATACAGCACTCTACTACACACACATTCATACAGCACTCTACTACACACATTCATACAGCACTCTACTACACACACATTCATACAGCACTCTACTACACACATTCATACAGCACTCTACTACACACACATTCATACAGCACTCTACTACACACATTCATACAGCACTCTACTACACACATTCATACAGCACTCTACTACACACACATTCATACAGCACTCTACTACACACATTCATACAGCACTCTACTACACACACATTCATACAACACTCTACTACACACACATTCATACAACACTCTACTACACACACATTCATACAGCACTCTACTACACACACATTCATACAACACTCTACTACACACACATTCATACAACACTCTACTACACACACATTCATACAACACTCTACTACACACACATTCATACAACACTACTACACACACATTCATACAACACTCTACTACACACACATTCATACAACACTCTACTACACACACATTCATACAACACTCTACTACACACACATTCATACAACACTCTACTACACACACATTCATACAACACTCTACTACACACATTCATAGAGCACCCTACTACATACACATACACACACATACACACACATACACACACACAAACGCATTTGTAAAGTACTCTACTACACACACATACATTTGTACAATATTCTCCTAAACACACAGACACACACACACACACACGCACACACACACACACACACACACACACACACACACACACATTTGTACAGAAATTCCTCCCACACACAGTTGCACAGACACACAGAAAAGCGCTTGCTCCTCTTTTTTTTTTACTTCAACTGAGCTGTCAAAAATAAATCACCAGACATCACAACAAGGGTTCTTCCTGTCAACCCTGGCAAAATACTTCTGTTACTTTTCAAGCTGCGTGCACGGCAAGCTATACATAAACCATTCCTGTTTGCATCTTCTGATTCTCTTCAGCACTCAAAGAATCAATCAGCAGCTTTAAGGCATCCCCCAAAACACTGGTCAGAAACGACAGGACATAAATTGCTGACAGGGAATCACACCTCTTATCAGCTCTCAACATGGGAATTCCACCCGCTTCCAAAACACGGGAATCCCACCCGCTTACAAGAACACAGTTTTGCTGAAAAAAGGAATCTCACTTCCAGTTCCACAGTTTAAAACACACTTTTCTTTTTTTTTTCTAAACAACGTGCAGTCCTCCTCATTAATCCTGCGAGTGATGCCAAAAATGTTTTATGATATTTCAAATCAACCCAAATGTTTAATGTTTTATCACATTTTAAATCATTTGTCAGGCTCGTGAAGGATCGGCAATTGTTTAGGAAAAAACACAATCACAGACTACTTTAAAATAACAGTGACAAATACTGTAAAAGTAAAAAGTGAAAACACATACAAGTCACACATAAACTGTTTTCCTGCTAAGATCAAAGTGTCTGTTTAATCTCGCTACAGTAAAACTTAAATACACACACTTAAGCATTGATGTTACAAGAATTTCTCACCATGACACAGTCGGTAAGTCGCATGACTCAGGTGACAAATCACATCAGCCACGACTGGACACCTGGATCGGAGGCTCTCAGCAGAATTCAAACTAAGACTCTAAGTGTGCTGTAACTGTTTTATACCTTGTGGGGTGTGTGTATGTGTGTGGTGCGTGTGTGATATCTTTACTCCAGAGATGCTCACAAGTCATTTTTTGCAAGTCCAAGTCAAGTCTCAAGTCTTTAATCTCAAGTCCAAGTCAAGTCTCAAGTCTTTGATCTCAAGTCCAAGTCAAGTCTCAAGTCAAGTCTTAAGTCTTTGATCTCAAGTCCAAGTCAAGTCCCTAATATTTGAGTGACATTGCAGTCACAAATCACTATAGTTTATAGTTTTTGTTAAGACATTTCTGATGTATAATAGCTTAAACTGGTAAATGAAAAATACAATTAAAAAGCACCCACACTCAAATGTTTTCCAAAAAAATTTGTATCTGTATTTTTCTCCAAAAAGTATTTTTCTTACAAAACTGAGATATTTCTTGATACAATATTCTCTTCTTTCCGCAGTGAACCTGCTATCTTTATGTTCTAAAAGAAAAAGGAGGGCTGTGAAATAAAAAAAAATCTAAATCAAAATCTGCCCTGCAGCAACAACTTTTTTTCTCCTAATGAACTGGATCAAACAACAGTCAATGTTTATGCAACTAACGTATTACATTTTAAAAAGATCAAGGTTGACAGGGTACTTGCACTTAGCCTGGCTCGGTGAGGGCACATGATGAGGCCTCCATGACTGAACACCCTCTCTACTGGTGCACTAGTGGCAGGAACAGCAAGTGCCCTCATAACTACAGGATAAAGCCTTGGGAAAACTGTTGAATACATTTTCCAGAAGTCTAAACAGTCCCCTCCATCTTCTTCAGAAGTCACCTGGATGTAGCGATGAAGTTCAGTCCTTACAGAAGAGCCATGGTCTGTAGTTTTTTTGGCACCTTTCTTTCGATAGCCAGAGAAAAGGTGTGGAGTCTTTGCAGGTGGTTCATCTTGATCATCATCTCCACTGCTGCTGTCAAGAAGGGGGACTTTCCGAGCCTCTGCCAAGACTTGATCTGTTTCACACACACAAACAAATTTAAGAAAAAAAACAAGGGTTACTTACAACATTATAACAGTAACAACTAATCACAAGAAAGCTTAAATATATATAAAAACATTTTTTACTACCTACCTATTAATATCTCCTTCACTTCACTCTTGACTTCATCAGTTACAAAGACATCTTGTTCCAACCAAAAGAGGCAGAATGATGGATCAAGGAATGCAGACATCAAGTAAAGGTTATCTCCAAATGGAAGATCTTCAGCAGGCTGAGCTGGCACATCCATTCTGACATTCACAAAGATCCCCTTAAAACGCTGATGAAGTGATGTTTGCAGCGCTTTTATGAAACCGACCAGATGACGAGTTGTATTCAGCATGCTGGTGAGATGACTGTTAAGGGACAGTACATAGGGGAGAGCTGCATATCATATAATGCAATAAAATAAAAATATCCAGTAAATATAAAGCTAACTGGGTTAACATTAGGTTAACACACTGATGCTAAGCTTGTTTGTAGCAGATGCAAACAACCTTTCAGGTAGTGACTACACGTTACAGCTTATTTTTATCTGAATGTAGAGGCCAAAACATTACATTAAATGTCTCTCCTTTTAAAAATATCCAGTAAATATAAAGCTAACTAGGTTAATATTAGGTTTACACACTGACGCTAAGCTTGTTTGTAGTAGATGCTAACAACCTTTCAGGCAATGACTACACGTTACAGCTTATTTTTATCTGAATGTAGAGGCCAAAACATTACATTAAATGTCTCTCCCTAAAAATATCCAGTAAATATAAAGCTAACTGGGTTAACATTAAGTTAACACACTGACGCCAAGCTTGTTTGTAACAGATGCTAACAACCTTTCAGGCAGTGACTCACCTTTCCGGGTGGGTTTTCAGGTGGCGAATAAAATTAGATGTAGTGGAACCAGTGTCTTGTATTTTTATGCCACACACGCTGCAGTTTGCTGCTCTTCTATTTCCTACTTGTTCGAAGTTTTTATATCCAAAAGTTATGATGAATGGTGGCGCAGAAGCATGCTTCCTAGCCGGCGACGCCATGATTGTGATGGTGAGGCGCTTGCGTCATGTAACTTTACGTCCGCGCCAGCGGAAGGGGGAGGAGAGATCAAATTTAAAATAAATCAAATTAAAAATAAAAGATTGTTCACGAGTCTCAAATGGCGAGTGCGAGTCGAGTTGAAAGTCTTTTGAATGCAAGTCTGAGTCGAGTCTGAAGTCTCTGTTTTTGCGACTTAAGTGCGACTCGAGTACGAGTCCCAAACTCGAGTCCCCATCTCTGCTTTACTCACTCTGTTTTTCAAAGCAAAGTGGTGCTAGGCACCTGGGTCAGTTTGCCCTCAACTGAAACTACAACTCATCCTTATCTTACATCAACAATTCTACTTGGCTGTGAGATGCATGGAAACACATTGTGTGCCTCACTCCCTTTAGAAACCGTAGGCTCCTGTGAGAAGAAAGACGGGCTAGTGTCTTTCTCTCAAACAACCTGGCGGCAGTTATCAAAACAAAGTCTGCACAACAGTCACAGGTCACAGTCAACCTGGCACAAGTCATTTGGTCATTATGTCACTAAAAATTAATAAAATGATATTAACGCATTAACTCTTAGCATAAAATTGATAAACATTTAGTCAGAAAAACATTAATACTATACTTTCATTCATTCATTCCACCTTTATTTATTCAGGTAAATCTTTTGAACCTCATGGGCTCATTTACGAAAGCGACCTGCTAAAACTAAAGAACAATGAACAGCAGTGGTAGAATTTCCTTAAACCATAAACAACAAACAATAAACAATAGAAAACAAAAGAGAGAAAAAAACAAAAGAAAGTTTTATTTTTTTATTTTTTTAACAAAGTATTGTAATGACGCCTACACTGCAGACGGAGTCCAGCCAAACAGGGTTTATTCAGAAACAGGGACGAGCTGCTATTACCGAGGCTGCAGCTCACACCTCAAAAGAAAACGCGGTACACACGCGAGCGAACACACTGCTAGCTGCCTGCTAACAACAACACACTCCCGGGCTCTTCTTCTTTGTCTCTCTTTTCCTCGTCCCTCCTCCCTGCTCCTACCCCTCTCCTGCCCCCACGACCAATCCAACACATGAGGGCGGGGGACAACAGAATCGCAACAGCTCAACAGAACACAGTACAACTGAACAAATACACAGAAATACTTGGACCCAAACACAGGGTCGTTACAGTATCAAAAAACTAGCAAAACATTATAAGGTAGACGTATAAAATCAAAGACAGGAACAAATCTGCATTGGTTTTTGCCAGGATTCCAACAGATTCTGAAAACCATTTAGAGAAGTCAAGGTCGAGAGCTTCAGATCTTTTTGTAAGATATTCCATGAAGCAGGAGCGGAGTAGGAGAAGGCCCTTTTTCCAAGTTCAGTCCTCACTGACGGAACACTGCAGGTAATCATGTCCTGAGAGCGCACACTGTAGCTGCACTCACGCAAAGACATGTAGGAGGAGATGTATGAGGGCAGCAGACCAAGAAGTGATTTAAAGATGAAAATGTACCAGTGGAAGAGTCTGCGTGAGGTTAATGATGTCCAGTTAACCAGTGAATACAGGGTGCAGTGGTGGGTATGATAATCACAACCAGTTATGAATCTTAGTGCACCATGATAGACAACATCCGCAGGGTGCTTGTAGGAGCATTCATGTAGATCAATCAATCAAACTTTATTTCAGACACAAAAAAGGTCCATAAAAATACATAAAAAATCCATAAAAAAAATTAAAATAAAGAAATAAAAGACAGATAATTCACTGAGTCACAAATAAATGATGGCGCCAATGATTCCACAATCTTGAACAAAATCTCACTGCACTAAAAGCAGGATTTACTAGATTTGCAATTATATTATTGCATGACACAGACAATCTACACATGCATTTATACATAAGATTCCTGAGCACAGCAGCACATGTGGGAACAGCATTATGTACAAACATATGGCTAGCACTGCTCCATCTGGGCACTTTGAGGAGCAGCCTCATGCCATCATTGTATGCCACATAAAGTTTATGCAGGCTACTTTTTTTGTATCTTCGCCACAGATGGGCAGTGTATAGCGAGGTACAAAAAGCCTTAAAAAGAGCTATTTTCACAGAGGATGAACACATACCAAACTTTCTGATCAGAGTATTAGCTTGTGCATATATCATACGATACTGCCTACAGATGTCACGATCATCAGAGAGGTCATCAGATATGCAATGTCCCAAATATTTGATTTCACTGCATATATTGAGGACAGCACCAGATAGAGAGAAGTCAGGGGTTATCAGATGTTTATCTGCCCTACTTCTAGCAATCATAACTTTGCTTTTCTTAGCGTTATACTTGATGTCAAAGTCATAACCATATTGGGAACAGATCCTTAGTAATTGTTGAAAGCCAGCACTATAAGGGCACAAGACTACCAAATCATCTGCATACATTAAGTGATTAATTATGCGATCACCAACTATACAGCCTGTTTTACAACAATTCAAGCGCTTTGATAGTTCATCCATGTAGATGTTAAAAAGGTAAGGGGACAGTATACTTCCCTGCCTTACTCCGTTACCAACATTAAATGAATCAGACATTGTGTTACCCCATTTGACATACATTGATTGATGACCATACCAGTAGACAAGAATTCTGATCAGATATTTGGGTACACCTCTGCGTTCTAATTTGTAAAATAGTTTTTCATGATTCACACGATCAAATGCTTTAGAGGCATCAATAAAACACATAAATACCGTAGTGTTGTGAAAATTATACAAATCCAAAATCTCCTTTAGTGCAAAAATACACATGTCTGTGCCATGTTTAGGTTTAAAACCAAACTGATTATCAGAGGTCAGGACAAACTCTTCCAGCCTATTTAATAGGATTGGGCCTCATGCACGAAAATGTTCGTATTTTTGTCCTAAATTTCTCTTACTTTTGTTCGTACGAAGCGTTCGTACGAACATGCCACGTCAGATTCAACAAAGTCTTCTATCACGAGGAAACGTGTGTAAATGCAGTGCGTATATTTAATGAATCCCACCTGTCCTAAACAGCTGCGCGTGCACGCGTGAAGGTTATTTACATAATTCCCACCCCTCAAAACACCATATAAGGCCACAGCTTCCTGCTGTCAGACAGCAGGAAGTGTCCATTCATTCAAACTCATGAAGTAAAAGGAGGAACTTCACGCGTTCGGAGATCTGCTCTCAGTCGCGCTGTGGCTACCCCCCCCCCCCCCCGCAGGTGTCGGATGGTCAAATATTTTTAATGTTAGTGTAAACAACTGTGTAGTTTCACTTATTCAGAAGAGCCGTGGCGCACCGCTACCCCCCACCCCCCCGCAAGTGTCGGATGTGTTTTTCAACAGAAGCATTTTAAAATGTCTCGAAACTACAGTTAACATCATATTAATATTGTAGTGCATATGTTTTGTCTCCCGTGGGTCGTACAGTATCAGAAATCAAGAATAAATGGTTTGATCTGAATATGGCTTCAAACAAACGTCTCGCCGCAGCACCTGTCATGTTGGCACGCGTCTTGCTGCGCAAGGAGGTGGTCAAGACGCGTGCCAACATGACAGGAGGTGGTCAGGAGATGGATGGACAATAAATGCCACGCTGCAAGATGCGTGCCAACATGTTTTGCAGCACAAATGATGCGCGCACCTCCTGCTCATCGCGCACCTCCTGGTCAGGGCGCAACCACATTCTGCAGGTTATATTTCGAATCAGATATAATAATCAATTGCTCCGATGGTGTTTGGCACAAGATCAGTCTTAATTCGTACTTGTTCTGCGGCGGTGTATGGGGATTTTATGTACCTGGGTGTTAATATGAGGAGCGGCTTTGATGACCAAGGGGAGCGCACGACTCACTGAAGCCTGCGCGACACACCAGACAAATTAAACTTAAAATTATAATTCTAATTCAAACAGAATAACCTATTGTCAAGAATAATTATGGTGCGTGATTTTTTTAAACCCAAAATATTTTCTAAATAACGAAATATGAAGTTATTCGTGGAGAAGATCCGTCTGGATGACAGCAGACTGACGCTCCTAAATTATACGACAGGTCCGGACCACTCGTAAATTTTGTTCGTATCTGAAGAAAATCGTAGGATACGAAAACATTGTTGAATGCCACAAATGATCCTAAATCACTCGTACGCACAGTGTAAGAACAAATCTGTGCGTACGAACGGTTCGTGCATGAGGGCCATTCTTTCTAAAACTTTCGACAGACTACTAGATAGAGCTATGGGTCGGTAATTTTCCAGGGAGCTGATCTTACCCGCTTTGTCTTTTATAATGGGTACGAGTATGACGGATAACATTGAATCAGGTAACAGGCCGTGTACTAGAAAGCCAGTGAAACACATAGAAAGTAAAGGATAAAGTTACTTACTTGCATTTTTCAGATGTTCAGAGGAAATGTTATCCATCCCGCTTTTATTTCGTCTCGGTTAGATTACTGTAACAGTCTTTTAATGGGTCTGAACAAATCTTCTTTAGCTCGCCTTCAGTCTGTGCAAAATGCTGCAGCAAGGCTGCTAACTAGAACCAATAGAAGAGCCCATATCACTCCTGTTCTGGCCTCCCTGCATTGGCTCCCCGTGCATTTCAGGAGTCATTTTAAAATTTTGGTTTTAACTTTCAGGGCATTGCATGGTCAGGCTCCCAAATATTTATCGGACCTTTTGAAGCCTCTCCGTCCCACCAGGACTTTGAGATCTTCAAATCAAATGCTACTGATGGTACCAAGAACGTATTTTAAAACACGTGGAGACAGAGCATTCCAAGTGGTGGCCCCGAGGCTTTGGAACGCTCTCCCTCTGTCACTGCGCAGCTCAGACTCTATCGACTCTTTTAAAAAAGATCTTAAAACGTATTTATTCAGACTGGCTTTTAATTAAATTTTATGTATTTTTCTCTTTTTATTTTTGCTTGTGAAGCACTTTGTGATGTCATTGTCTGTGAAAGGTGCTATATAAATAAAGTTTACTTACTTACTTACTTACAAGCCTTGTTGTCTTTCAGTGCCACTATTGCATTATATATTTCTTGTAGAGAATGTCACCGTAATCAATGGAGGGAAGGAAAGTCACAGACACAAGGCGTTTCCTAACATTCAGTGATAGACATGATCTGTTTCTGAAAAAGAAACCCAGTTTAACTTTCAGTTTCTTCACTAGGTTTTCCACGTGGAGTTTAAAAGAGAGATGTGAATCGATCAGGATACCCAGATATTTATAGGAATCAACAAACTCAATAGGGACACCATTTGAAGATAAAATCAGAGGAGGATCTGCTGGAACCGCCTTCCTATTTGAAAAAAACATCCCTTTTGTTTTATCAGCATTTAGGACAAGTTTGAGACGGAACAAATCTGACTGGATGATGTCAAAAGCGGATTGCAGTAACTGGAAAGCCTTAGCAACTGTTTTAGCTCGGCAGTAAACAACTGTATCATCAGCATAGAAATGTAAGGATGCATCAGGGATGCAGTGACCTACATTAGCTATGTAGATTGTAAAGAGAGTGGGTCCTAAAACTGAGCCTTGTGGTACACCATTTTTAACTGTTAAATAGCTGGAAGAAGTACCGTTATGTTGAACACATTGCCTCCGATTGGAAAGATAGTTAGAAAACCAACCGATGGTGTGATCAGAGAAACCTCTTAAACCTCTTAAGAGAGAATACTCTTAATTCAAGTCTGTAACTTTTCTAACAATATTTTTTGAACATATTTCTTTACTTTGTCACTATCTCCTGACAGACTGATGTTAGACAAAGTAATCTGAAAAAAACTATAGTCCCCTTGCTTCTCTATCAGCATTAATAAAAAACACAGTGACCCGTCCTTAACCAGCCAATAAAAGCAGAGTTTTAACCAGCCAATAAAAACAGAGCTTCTCACTTCTCACACTCCTAACCCACGCCCCCGCCTGCCCCAGCCCCAGTGCCGCGCACGTTCTCGTTCAAAGGATTGGAAAGCGATGCAGGACTGTTTTGTATGTGACACAAATGTATCAAAGTCAAAGTCAAAGTCAAAGTCAACTTTATTGTCAGATCTGCAATATGTACAGTGCAGGACATACACAGGACCGAAATTGCGTTTCTCTCAGTCCCTCGGTGCAACAGTAAACATCTAAACATTGAAACACTGAAACATATAATAATAGACATAAGCATAAAAATAGTAAAACTAACACTGTCCTGAGTTTTTTTTCATAGTGGTATAAAAAAAGAGTATAAAAAGTATAACTAAAATAAACTAAAGGTTTCTAGCATTGACATTTGCAAAGTGGCAAAGCAGCGTATGAGTCAATGTACACAGTATATGTATGAGGTAGTAGTTGATGTTGTTGTAGAGGCAAAAAGTGGCATATGCAGTAAGGCACATTGGGCATCCCTAAATAAGACCGTTCAGAGCACACTGTATATGTACCAGCAGTGGTGTAGATATTAGAGTAGTGTAAATAAATGTAAACAGTAGTAATTACATGTAAGCAGTAGTAATAAAAGTAAACAGTATTAATAAATGTAAACAGAGAATGTAAACAGTATTATGATTATAGGCAGTGATGTAATACAGACATTAGTGCAAGTATGAGAAGTAGTGCAAACTGTATGAGCACATGACCGAGAGTTTAGTGAAAACCCGTTTGGTGACACAGAGTCTAGTGTTAAAAACTTTGTGTTGAGTGATAGTATGTGAGAAAGTTTTAGTGTTAAGGCAGTTCAAATGGGAGGGGAGGCAGAGCAGGCAGAGTGTTTAGCATTCTGACTGCCTGATGAACAGAGCTGTCTCTCAGTCTGCTGGTTCGAGCCTGGAGACTCCTCAGTCTCCTTCCTGATGGCAGCAGTCTGAAGCAGCTGTGTAGTGGGTGTGTGGGATCACCTGCCATGCGGTGGGCTTTCCGAGTGAGGCGTTTGCTGTGTAAGTCCTGCAGTGAGGGCAAGGAGGTGCCCACGATCTTCTCAGCTGCTCTCACAATGCGCTGGAGGCTCTTGCGGCAGGATGCAGTACATGCACCAAACCACACAGTGATGCAGCTGGTCAGGACACTTTCTATGGCACCTCTGTAGAAGGTGCTCATGATGGGGGTTGAAGCTCCAGCCCTTTTCAGCTTGCGGAGAAAGTAGAGACGCTGGTGAGCCTTCTTTGCCAGTGCTGCAGTGTTCCTGCTCCAGGACAGGTCCTTTGAGACGTGCACTCCCAGGAACTTGGTGCTGTCCACTCTCTCCACTGCGGTGCTGTTGATGGTCAGAGGAGGATGTTGGGCATCCCTCTTCCTGAAGTCCACAACAATCTCCTTTGTCTTCTCCACGTTGAGAGTGAGATTGTTGTGTCCGCACCACAAGGCCAGGCGGCTCACCTCGTTCCTGTAGTCCGTCTCATCGTTGTTGCTGATGAGACCTACCACTGTTGTGTCATCCGCAAACTTGATGAAGTGGTTGGAGCTGTACGATGGTGTGCAGTCATGTGTTAGCAGGGTGAATAGAAGGGGGCTCAGCACACATCCTTGTGGGGCCCCTGTGTTCAATGTGATGGTGCTAGATGTGTTACTCCCGATCCGTACTGTCTGTGGTCTCCCGGTCAGGAAGTCTAGCAGCCAGTTACACATTGAGGTGTTCAGCCCCAGACTGTCCAGTTTATGGATGAGCTGTTGGGGGATGATGGTGTTAAATGCCGAGCTGAAGTCGATGAACAACATTCTAACTGTATTAAATTCCCCTTCTTCATCCCTGATATTGACTTTTTTTTAAAAAGTCAAATGATCGCTTCCTCAGCCGCTCTGCACCGCTCCCTCCGCTGACTGCAATGAATGAGGAAATGAATTTGTCACGAGCGAATTAAACTCGGGTTCAACGTGGCTGCCCGAGGCTCTGCAGATTTCCTGGTCTTCTGGTGTACTGGACCAGCGCTCCATGGTTTTATTTTATTTTATTAGAACGTTTTATTAACATATAAACACAGAATATTGCAGCGGCTCCGAGAGGACATGCAGTGGAGGCGGAGCTGATCTCAAGTTCAGCAGACCACGGGGGAGCAGAGCCATATATGGCTCTGAGGGGGAGGGAGCAGAATGCTTTTCCCTGTTGAAAATATTTCTAAGTGCTGCGCTCTACAGAAAATTACATATAGCACCTTTACCTAAGGAAACTGATGAACGTGTCCTTAGCGTTCGACAGACGTTCAATCAGCTCTTTGGGGAACCTCATGGTTTGAGCTCCTCAGTAGACTCTAGGCTCAGACAGGAAGTGGAGCCTTAAAAAAGGTCAGTTGACCCAGTTAAATCCACTCCGCTCATTGGTTGTTTCCCAGAGAATGGGAGGGATTTAGCTCAGGTCAGAAGAGTTATCAAAAGTTAAAGAAGTGAAGATTATTTAGTGAAAGTGTTTAGAAAAGTGACAGAAATCCATTGCCAGTTATACAGATTACTGATTAAGCGTTTGATTAACATCTTAACATTTATAAACAACTCTGAAAAGTTCAACTTGACACAATTCTCAACTTTGGACAGCATTCTGATTCCTAGTCCACATATTAAAAATAGCATTGCTCATACGAATAACAAATGGTCATAAAAATGACAGAAGGTTATTCTGATGATATATTCTGAATTAGCACAAATTAAAAGGAAGTTTCTTCTTGAAATTTGTTTATGTTTATTAAATTTGTTTCATTTTTACAAAAGAAACAATACAAGACAATCTCATAAATGATAATGTACGAAATATAAAAAAATGAAAGGTAGCAGAAAGAAGAATAAATCTTAAATTTGTGTCTTTTGATTCAAAATAAATGTAACAACATAGTGTCCACTCGTCTCCCTGAAAGCCTCAAGAAAAGTGTACCACTAAGAGTTTCAGACACCGGGTTGTATCATTACACATTTAAGAATGTACTTAAATGCTGCAAAATTCCAAAAGCACAATCCTTATACAAGTATATTAATAGCTTATCCTAAACTTGAAACTTTTCTTACATCTGTCACTACTTTAATGTTGTGCTGTGTGTAACGTGGTGGTGGTGTTTAGGAGGAGAGCTAGCTTAGCATTAGCAACAAGTGCTCCGGCATAGCTTGGAAAAGAGCAAAAGAATGTTGATTCCCACTGGTACTTTATTACATTACTTATCAAACCATACAATGCCAGGTCTCCACGGCGCTAAGTCTAATATTCATACATGAATATTTAGAAGATAGTCCGTATATTCCTCACTTTGTTACTGAGGTTGGGCAGGGCAGCTAACGTGTACACACAGTCCAGCTCCCAGCTACTCTCTGCTGACTTCTGTGGTGAATCATGACATATAAAATAAAGGAGGCGCCCTCTTGTGCTTTGGGAAGGTACTATAACTGCAGTATACATACTGACTGTTACTCCCCCAGGAAAGAAAAGGCTGTCCTCAGCCGCATGAACAGAGAATAAATAACCATCACTTAGCAGCAATCTATACATAGATCACAAGCAAGGTTGGTACATTCAAATAAAGATACATTCATAAAAAGCAAATAAAATATAAGCACATGTACAGTGGGATTTTTTAAAAACAATTTAACATGAACTTCAAATAACCAGGTCACGCAGAATGAATGACACTATTGAGTAGCACAAATAACAGGAGTGCAATAACATGTAAACAAAACAAACAAAACAAATCACCTTCTTGTCAGTGTGATAAACAATCAAGAACGGGCTCTCTTGAGCTGGAGATGATTTTGGATGAGGCTAATTAGCGTCCGGAGGGCGGCCATGATGAAATGTCTCCCCCCCTCTGAACTTGTCCCACTGCCTGGTACGATGTTTGGCTGGGGCAACATCATTATCATTCATTTGTCTCTTCAAATCAAGAGGAGTGAGTGGTCGTGCTGGGTCCAGTGCTGCTGATTTGCAGTGGTTGGTTCTGAAGAAGTACAGGCAGAATGGGGACTTCGCACGGTCGGTCCAGGAATTAGCCAGGTCCCACACGGGCCGATACGGTACTGGCCAAAAAGACTTGTCCAGAAAAGGCAAAGGTATCTCACCAAAACTTTATGAGAGAGACAAAATCCTGGTGAGGTCCAGAAGAATTTATCCGAGGTCCAAAGGAGATGTTCGGGCGCCACTTGTAACGTGGTGGTGGTGTGTAGGAGGAGAGCGTTGGTTACATATTGTAACCCCAGATTCTATGAGTAATTAGCGGAGCCCTTTAGCTCAGCTTATTGGATATCTCTCCCCGTGCGTCAGCGCCCTACTGAAAACCTTTTAGTCAACGTCCACCTACCAGATGGGCCCATCCCTCGGGTTGATATTACCCATCGACCCTGGTGATTCTTCCTCCAAAATAGCTAATCATTCAGCCATTTGGGATACAGGGTGGCCCAATAGCTAAAGGGCTCCGCTAATTACTCATAGAATCTGGGGTTACAATACGTAACCAACGTTCTATTGTCGTAATTAGCTCCGCCCTTTAGCTCCGCTTATTGGAATAAAGGGCGTAGCAGGATATGGTCCATGCCACACTGGATCCTAACCAATGTGGAGCATCTGCTCACCCAATCACAATTAAGCACATCCTTCCTCATGCATAACCATACCTTGTATCTGGGAGCATTGAGGAAGGGCAGGTGGTGGGCTGGAGGAGGACCTGCAGGCCTCTGATGCAGCCTCCAGGCATGCAGCATGCATCAACCTTGATATTGTGTTTATTTTTATTTTTTTGTGCTTGCAACACCGCCAGAGAGAGGAATACTCCCTGGCTGCCACCCTTCAATAGGGTAAAAACTGTATTGTTACATGAACTATGTACAGAGAACAGATAGAACAACATTCAAAAAACCATAGTAAACAATTCTGATACTGATGGTGAACATTTTCCACTTCCTGACTTCCATTAAGCAGATGTGGGATAACCAAACACATTAGGAGGAATTCTCCGACTACCATACTTATCCAGGACTCCCAGTACTAAATGAGTCATAGAAAAAGTAGAAACATCTCGTAAATAGAAACGGATGAAAGAACAGGGCGAGCTCCACGCCGCCGCTAAACAGATGTCGCTGACCGATATCCCACCATGCAAAGCTGTGGAGGAAGCCATCGCTAGCGTGGAATGTGCCCGCAAAGTCGTAGAAGGCTCTTCCCCAACAGCTTTGTAGGCCTCTGTTATGGCTTCACACAGCCAGTGAGAGAGGCGCTGCGAGGACAGAGCACGACCAGCTGAATTGTCCCTATAATGGACAAACAGGTTTTGAGAGAGACGCACACCCGCTGTGCATGCCACATAACATCTGAGCGCTCTGACTGGGCACAATAAATGTGACCTAGCTTCCTCCTCTGATGCATGAGGAGGGAGATGGAACTCACTCAGTGTTATTGTCCGTGATCTAAAACTGCTGGTGGTGGACTTTGGTATGAAAGCCGGGTTAGGCCTCAAAGTTGCTGAGCTACCATCAGGTTTAATTTGTAAACAAGAGGGAGCCACAGAAAGTGCACAAAGGTCACGCACCCTTTTTGCAGACGTGAGTGCTAATAAGAGAGCAGTTTTAATGGACAAAAACTTCATTGACACCTCCTTTAAAGGTTCGAAGGGAGCTTTGGTTAAAGCACCTAGAACTAATGTCGGATCCCACTGGGGAGTGAGGTCATGCTTCATGGGTCTATGGCGTCTAACGCCCTTCAGGAAACGTTTCATCAGAGGATGATTGAACAACGTCCTGTCACCAAACCCCTCGTGACACGATGAAATAGCAGCAGCGTATACTTTTATGGAGCTGAAGGCTAGTTCTCTCTCTAACAGCAGTTGTAAAAATGACAACACACAGCCGATGTCACATGCTATGGCTTCAATGTCTTTTTCCCTGCACCACTGCTGAAAAGCTGCCCACTTAGACGCATAAAGCGTTGTTGTGGATGAAGCTCGAGCGTCCTGAATCGTTCGGACTACGGCTGGGGTGAGGCCTAAATTTGTTAGGCAGCGCCGCTCAGCTTCCAGGCCCAAAGGCGTTGGCCTATCTCTGGGAAGTGCCTGATTGCCCCTCCCGCTTGGAGGAGTGCATCTTCTCTCCATGGAAGCTGCAAGGGACTGTCTACTACCAGCCACTGCAGGTCTGGGAACCAAGGAGCATATTTACGCTCTGGAGCCACGAGGATGAGTGATAGTTTCTCTTCCCGGACTCGCTCCAGCACCCTTGGTATGAGTGGTACTGGTGGAAAAGCATATAACTTCTTTTCTGACCACCATCTGTGCGCAAAAGCGTCCACCCCCAGAGGAGGATTGTCCTTGAGGTTCAGTGAGCACCAGAGTGGACACTGAGTGTTGATCCGGGCTGCAAAAAGGTATATTTCTGAACGACCGAACCTGGCCCAGATCTGATTTATTATGTCTGAGTGGAGGGACCAGTCCCCGTGACGTTGCCCCCCTCTCGACATGATGTCTGCTCTCACGTTCAACACCCCAGGGATGTACACTGCTTTCAATGAGAGCAGGTTCTGGTGAGCCCTAAGCAGCAGTTGCCTGGCAACGTGCAGTAACTGAGCTGAGCGAGATCCCCCCTGACGATTGATGTACGATGCTGCCACCTGGTTGTCGGTGTACACCAGTATGCTGCTGTTGAACCACAGGAGAAAAGTGCTATAACACTTTCTGGACTGTCATTAGCTCCAGAACGTTTATGTGGAGGTGGATGTGGTTTGGCCACCTTCCTCCCACAGATTGGGACAGACACGTTCCCCCCCATCCCATTAGAGAAGCGTCTTTGAACACTGGGATGTGAGACGTAGGTGTGGTCATGGAGACACCCTCCTTCAGGATGTGGGTGTTTACCCGATGACGTAGGACTGCTTTCACAGATGGGGGAACCAGTACCATCCTGCGCTTCTGGCGCATCGGGTCCACGTGCAGGCTGGCAAACCAACGTTGGATCGATCTCATGTGTAATAAACCCAAATTTATCACAACATGGGCGGCTGCCATCAGGCCTAAAAGCCGCATAATTGTTGCTACCGTCACCACCTTCCCTGGCTGGACGTGCTTCAGCTGTGCTGTCAGATCGGCTGCCCTCTGTTCTGACAGGCACGCTCTCATCGAGCGTGAATCCAGTTCTACCCCGAGGTAAACAATGGATTGTGCTGGGATTACTGAGCTTTTCATCCAGTTTACAGCGAACCCCAGATCCAGCAGCTGCTCTGCTAACACTCTGGTCTGGGCTGCTGCCTTCTCTCTCGACCTGCTTAAAATGAGCAGATCGTCTAAGTAAAAAAGAATCCGCATCCCTGCTGAGCGAAGTAGGCGAACTGCCGCTTCCACACACTTTGAAAAAGTTCTGGGCGCGAGCGAGTAGCCGAAGACCAGTCTGTTGAACTCGAACTGGCTCCCCTGGAAGGAAAACCTCAGGTATTTCCTGTGCTATGGGATGATGCTGACGTGCCAGTAAGCATCCTTCAGATCCAGGGATGTGAACCAGTCCCCCTTGTGGACATTCCTCGGCAGCTGTTTTATTGTGAGCATATGAAAACCTCTCTCCATAATGGATTTGTTGAAAACCGACAAATCCAAAACTGGTCTCGAGCCCCCTTTTTTCTTGGGGATGAGAAAATAGTGAGAATAAAACCCTTTGTTCTGTTCTCCCTCTGCCACCTTGGAGATCACTCCCTTTGTCAGCATTTCCTAAATTTCTGACAGCAGGGAGGAGTTTTGTTTTGGGTCTGATAACAGTGTTTTCAGGATCCCCCTGAACGGTGGTGGTTTTGTAGCGAACTGAAGCGCATAACCCTTTCTTATGAAAGACCAGTCATTTGTCCAAGCTGCATTTTTACTTCCACTGCTCTCGTACCTCTTGCTCAGTGGGAGCGCGAGGTCTTGTTGTCTCGTGCGCGTCATGTGCGTCAGCCAATCGATGGGGCCTCCCTCCGTTACCCTGGTAACCCACGGGGGCCCAGCCCTAAAGGGGGCTGGCTTACTGCATCAGTGACGTGTTTCGTCCCTGCGTCTGACGTCGTCACGTTTGTTGTGGCGGCGAGCACGCGCTCTGGTGGTGCGTTGCTCCTGTTTAGCACTGCTCGTCTTTTAGGCGGCGGTGCTCGTTCATTTTGTGTGTTTAGTCTTTTGTTACCTCGTTTGGAGCTGTTCTCGAGCTGCAGAGAGGTGGCGCCACTCATGTACGTGGAACGCCAGTTGAACAAGTGATGAGACCGTAACAGAGCTCCGCTGGTCTGCGCGTGAGCAGAGCTAGCGTCACGTGACTCAATGTGAAGCAGCGAGCTATGGTTTTTACATGGCTTCGTCTGCGTAGCACGAGGTTTAATAAACATGGCGTCTGGATGTTTAATTACCTTTGTGTTTTCTGTTGGGCAGTGCTGAGGCTGGGCCAGCGTCATTTGATTTTATGAGGCAGCGAGCTGTGGTTTTTACACTGCTTCGTCTGCTTAGCACAAGGTTTAATAAACATGGCGTCTGGATGTTTAATTACCTTTTCGTGTTTTCTGCTGGGCAGTGCTGAGGTTGGGCCAGCGTCATTTGATTTTATGAGGCAGCGAGCTGTGGTTTTTACACGGCTTCGTCTGCTTAGCACAAGGTTTAATAAACATGGCGTCTGGATGTTTAATTACCTTTTCGTGTTTTCTGCTGGGCAGTGCTGAGGTTGGGCCAGCGTCATTTAATTTTATGAGGCAGCGAGCTGTGGTTTTTACACAGCTTCATCTGCCTAGCACAAGGTTAAATAAACATGGCGTCTGGATGTTTAATTACCTTTGTGTTTTCTGCTGGGCAGTGTTGAAGCTGGGCCAGCGTCATTTAATTTTAAGAGAGGTAGCGAGCTGTGGTTTTTACTCGGCTCAGACTGTGTCGTAACAGGTTCACCAAACATGAAACATTTATTTATTGTTACCTTGTTTGAGCTGCTTTAACTCGTGGACACCCGACTGCCGGCTAGTCTGTCTGTGGTGGGAAGCATTTGTGTATGCACGGCTGTGGGGTTATTCTGCCTTACAGACAAGCCCAAAACATGAGAGAAAACATCTTTCGAACATTTTGTTCTTTTATGTTAAGTAAGTAAGTAAGTAAGTAAGTAAACTTTATTTATATAGCACCTTTCACAGATATAAAATCACAAAGTGCTTTACAAAAGAAATACACATAATAAAATCATACTAAAATTATACTAAAATTATACACTCTTAAAACATGCTATACAAAAAGGTTACACATGATAAACTCTAAAACCAATAAGTACAATTAACCATAAGCCTGTTTAAAAAGATAAGTCTTAAGACTTCTCTTAAATGCATCAGTCGACTCGGAGCCGCGCATTGTTAGAGGGAGAGCGTTCCAGAGCCTCGGTGCCACCACCTGAAATGCTCTATCACCACGGGTTTTAAAATGGGTTCTAGGGACCGACAGCAGTAGCTGATTAGAAGACCTCAGAGTTCTAGACTGACAGAGTGGCTTCAAAAGATTGAAAACATATTTGGGAGTCTCACCATGGAGTGCTTTAAAAGTTAAAACCAAAATTTTAAAATGAACCCTAAAATATATCGGAAGCCAGTGGAGAGAGTACAGAACAGGAGTAATATGATCCGTTCTGCGGGTTCCAGTCAAAAGTCTGGCTGCAGCGTTCTGCACAGACTGAAGAGAAGCCATGGTGGATTTACTTATCCCTACTAAAAGGCCGTTACAATAATCCAACCGAGAAGAAATAAAAGCATGGACAACCATTTCTAATTCTGTCCTAGATAAAATAGCTCGCAACTTTGAAATGTTCCTTAAATGATAAAAACAGTTGCGAACTAACATGAGGTAACATGTTTACCTCATCCCACACGCTCCCTGCAACGAGTCATTTCTTTGAGGTCGGCCATCTGCGGGGCTGCTGCTGCTGGTGCTGCTGTCTGCGGGCGGCCTCTGCTGCGGCTGCTAGCGGAGCGGTCACCGGCGTAGGAGAGACATCTCGGAGGAGGTGGAGCGTTCACTCCAACAGTGCCTCACGGGATGTGTAGGGCAGCGCTAAAGCCTTCCCGCCAGACCGTCCGGTGGGTGGCGAAGGGAGAGGGGCAGACAAATTCCCTCAGCGCTAGCCCTAACTCCTGGAACATCCGAGGGAGGTGGAGCATTCGCTCCAACAGTGCCTCACGGGATGTTTAGAGCGGCGCCAACACGTCTTCCCGCCAGATCGTCCAATGGGTGGAGAAGGGAGAGGGGCAGCTTAGTTGGTAGTGGTGTCCCCTCACGCTTCCTGCATGCCGGCTAGCAAAAAAGGCTGCATGTTGAGCGTAAAGTAGCAGGCCCTGTGATTACGTCGAGAGCAGGCGTGCATTCCTGTAGCTTTTCATGCGCTAAAAACAACACCACAAGGAACAGTTTTCTTTTTGGTCGTGGTTTAACCAAATAAAAACACATCATACATCACTTCTTGTAGTCATTGTTGATTGAAAAAGCTTCCCGGCGACATTCGGTACGTTATCCGTGCCACGTTACGCTCCTGAGACATGAGGCCGGGGCTACTGTTAGCATTGCTTAGCGGCCTTGGGCGCTAACGGTAAATGCATGCGTTCTGTAGCTTTTCATGCAGAAAAACATCGCCACAAACGACCATTTTCTTCTTGGTTGTGGCTTAAGTAATAAATGAAGACGTCACTCACCGCTGATGAGGCTTCCGACGACATCGTTAGCTACTCGCTCTCCCTTTAGGGGAGAGGCCCGTGCGGCTAGCTAGCATCGCGTTCTCCGGTTCCCTCGAGAACAGAGAAGCGATGGCCTCGTTCAGCAAGTAGTTTCCCGCCCCGAAGCAAACCCCCGTAAAGCAAAGGTCTGGACCATGTGAAGACCTTGTTGGAAAGCAAAGGTCTGGACCATGTGAAGACCTTGTTGGAAAGCAAAGGTCTGGACCATGTGAAGACCTTGTTGGAAAGCAAAGGTCTGGACCATGTGAAGACCTTGTTGGAAAACAAAGGTCTGGACCATGTGAAGACCTTGTTGGAAAACAAAGGTCTGGACCATGTGAAGACCTTGTTGGAAAACAAAGGTCTGGACCATGTGAAGACCTTGTTGGAAAGCAAAGGTCTGGACCATGTGAAGACCTTGTTGGAAAGCAAAGGTCTGGACCATGTGAAGACCTTGTTGGAAAGCAAAGGTCTGGACCATGTGAAGACCTTGTTGGAAAGCAAAGGTCTGGACCATGTGAAGACCTTGTTGGAAAGCAAAGGTCTGGACCATGTGAAGACCTTGTTGGAAAACAAAGGTCTGGACCATGTGAAGACCTTGTTGGAAAACAAAGGTCTGGACCATGTGAAGACCTTGTTGGAAAGCAAAGGTCTGGACCATGTGAAGACCTTGTTGGAAAGTAAAGGTCTGGACCATGTGAAGACCTTGTTGGAAAGCAAAGGTCTGGACCATGTGAAGACCTTGTTGGAAAACAAAGGTCTGGACCATGTGAAGACCTTGTTGGAAAGCAAAGGTCTGGACCATGTGAAGACCTTGTTGGATAATTATTGACAAAAACTTGACAATTTTAACTAAGGTCTCAGTCGAGGCTGAATGAAAAAAGAGGAAGAATCACCAGGGTCGACGGGTAATATCGACCCGAAGGGTGGGCCCATCCGGTAGGTGGGCGTGGACTAAAAGGTTTTCAGTAGGGTGCTGACGCGCGGGGAGAGATATCCAATAAGCGGAGCTAAAGGGCGGAGCTAATTACGACAACAGAACTAGCTTAGCATTAGCAACAAGTGCTCTGGCATAGCTTGGAAAAGAGCAAAAGAATGTTGATTCCCTTTGGTACTTTATTACATTACTTATCAAACCATACAATGCCAGGTCTCCACGGCGCTAAGTCTAATATTTAGAAGATAGTCCGTATATTCCTCACTTCTTACTGAGGTTGGGCAGGGCAGCTAAAGTGTACACACAGTCCAGCTCCCAGCTACTCTCTGCTGACTTCTGTGGAGTCATGACATATAAAATAAAGGAGGCGCCCTCTTGTGCTTTGGGAAGGTACTACAACTTCAGTATACATACTGACTGTTACATGTGTTCCTCAAAATGTTTTTTTTTTCTCTTCTGTTTTTGTTGTTACTGTATTTAGAATGGTATTAATAATTATCTGATTAATTTTATTATCATATCAAATGTTTAAAAAAAAACTCTGTTCCTGTATTGTATGCCTTGTTATATTGTTATTTTTTCTTTTGTTTGTTTGTTATATTTGTTTCATTCAATAATTTTTTTATTTTTTTATTTCGTTTTCTGTTACCACAATGGCGCATTAAAGTTCATTTAAAAAGATGGAAATCACCATAAAATAAACATAAAATTCTAAACCCATTCGCTATAGTTTTTGCTACTTTTCTTTTTCTTTTGTTTATTGTTCAATGTATTTGTATCATTGCTGTTCATCATTCTTTAGTTTGTAGCAGGTCGCTTTCGTAAATGAGCCCTCGAGGCTCAATGAGATTTACCTGACTAAATAAAGGTTGAATGAATGAATGAATGAACTTTCGCTTTTATTACGTGTACTCACGACTTTCCGTAGTTACGTCAGATTAACGAAATCGTCAGAGTGGCAAGATGGCTACGGAACCAAATAAGACCGAAATTCTTAAAATTTTTAAAAGACTGAGATCAGTTCCCACGAACAAGGTGAGTGGACATGACACGGTTGTATATTTACTTTTTTATTTTTCTGTGTTTGTTCAGCAGCTGTTAGCTGTGGTTGCTAGCCTGCCGGTAAGGCCACGTAAACGTTTGTTTCCGTCTTAACGGAACCAGAGCTGTCTGTGTCACTTGATTATTAAATACAGGTTATTCGTGTCTGAGGTAAATTTAGCGCTCACTATATTTATTTCTGAATTCCTAGAGATAGTGTTTCCTCTAAACGAGCTGGCTCGTCCAACTTTTGACCCGTTCTTAGCCCTGCGGCTTGTGTTAACTTCACTGATTACTGTATCCATCACTGTTTGCTTCACTAACATTAAATCTGTTTCAATCTAACATGTGGGATCTCAACCAAAACCAAATGATAAATGTAAATAATGAAACCTGGTAAAGGCATCATTCAGAACGCACTGACACGCGTCATTTACTTTAGACATTTAATG